>PVKC010022394.1:0-17707 GCA_004027635.1 Crocidura indochinensis
AAATTCAAACTTTACTACAAAGCAGTTGTAATTATGGCATGGTATTGGAATCAAGTAATTTTCTTGTATCATTGGAATAGAAACAAATACCTAGACCGATATGATAAGTTAAGGAGAAAAAAAAGTAAAGTAAAAATTCTTAAGTAAAAAAGTCTCTTCAATAAGCCTTCTGGAAACCTTTTTCATTAAATTATCATTACCTGGTCTAAACTGAAATTAAATCTCCTATAGACATCATGCACAAACAGTAAATAAAAATGAATTAAAAACCTTGATATCAGACTTGAAAAATATAACATTGTATAGAGGAAAACATAAATATTTCCTTCATGACTTTTAGGTGAAATTCGTATTGAAAGTTGAAACACTATTGTCCAAACAAGTATAAAAAAGATAAATAAATCTGACTACATTAAATTAAGCTACCCCTAAATTTCAAAGAAAATGAGGAACAGAATGCAAAGACCACTCACAGAATAAAAAAAAATACGTACCCAATATCCTTCTGATAAGGGTTAATATCTAAGATATTAATGCACTAATAGGTCATGACAAAATAATCATACCCCATCAAAAAATGGAGAGAGAAAATGAACAGACATTTTCTCAAAGAAGAATTTTAGATGACTAAAAAGATACTAAAGTGTACCACATCATTTATTACCAGGGAGATGCAAATTAAAACTACAATGAGATATCACCTTGCACCACATAGGAGGAGAATCGGAGGAGGAAAAGGAAGAGAAGAAGAATATGATGAAGATGAAGAAAACAAAAGAATCAAGAAGAAAGGAAGTAAAAAAGAATAGGAGAAATAACATAACTATAGCAATATCGAAAAAGTATTTATCCCATAGTACCATGACAATATTCAAAATTAATATAAAAATGGTGGTTTCATAGCTCCTGCCATGATCCTTCTTTCTAATCTCCAGTACATTTGTCTGCATAAAGTTGGTAGATCCCAATCAGTGGCAAAAATCATGCCAATTCACCTTGACTTGCCTGGCATTAATGGAGAAATAAATTTGATAGTACTGTTAAGAAATTTCAGTGATTTATTAATCCTGTGCTCAAATGTTTATAAAATAAAAGGCACAAAAATTTATAAAATGAATCAATTTGACTTTTATGTCAAAATATATTAACTTCACAAAATGTAAATACCAATTAGCAGTCTTCTGTAAAAAGGCAATCAAATTAAATGAACCTTATTAAATAGAATATGCATGACTTATAATAAAACTAAATTTAAAACTTAAATGTCCAGTAATATCTACATTATTGTCATTTTAACTATACTGTAGCAACATGATAAAATTCATAAACCATTGTGGGATAAATGCAAGATAAAATTAAACACTAAAATATCCATTTAAAACCATTTAAATGTATTAATTCACATAATTTTATATCCTGTTATAAAAATATAGCCATAAAATGTATACGAACAACACATACCCACACCTACTGGTAAAAGAAAGGCTGATTTATTTTCTACACTTTTACATTGTATGTAATTGAGGCATTTTTTTTTTTTGGGGGGTTTTTGGGCCACACCTGGTGATGCTCAGGGGCTACTCCTGACTATTTGCTCAGAAGTTGCTCCTGGCAGGCACGGGGAACCATATGTGGAACTGGGGCATTGAACCGAAGTCTGTCCTAGGTTAGCACAGGCAAGGCAGGCACCTTATCTCCAGCGCCACCGCCCGGCCCCCTAATTGAGGCATTTTTGTTATTTTAAAATAGTATGACTAAATAGTTGAGTAACTCTCATTTACTTGTTGCTAACATTATCTTTATAGAACCAAGAAAAACTTTGTTTTCACCAATGTATTGATAATAAAAATAAAATAAACAGATATGGGAGAAGAATTAATAGCAATGGTAGTTGTAGTACCAGAAGGTTATATTAGCTGTGTTGTTTGGTGGTAGTTGCAGTTTGACAGTTCCAAGAGATGTAGAATTATGCTTCTAAAATTTGTAAATCAACTTTACCTGAAAATAAATAATCAAAAATGAGGGATTGTTATTATGAGCACTTTTTCATAAACCCATTGGCCATCCTTATGACATCTTCAAGAAATTTTCTATTCATCTATCTTCATTTTGTGGTGGTGGTGGTGGTGTTAGGGTATTGTTAAATTTTGTGAGTAATTCATATCTTGGATATTATTCTTTTATCTTATGTATACTAGTTGTACAAAATAGAGAAATAGTATTTCTCTAATTCAGTTGTATTTCATTGTATAGACCTTAACTTTTTTATATACAGAAGTTTTTTTATTGATATAGTCCTATAAGTAAAACATTATGCAAATAAACATTATACAATTTTGAAATTAATAAAGTTAGTTCAGTACTAGTAGACAAGAGAGTGGGTTTACCAATATCTTTCCAACTTCAAACTTGCAGGCTAATAATATGAAATTATAAAAAGTAATTTAGTTAAAGTCTCTGTAATTTAGGATAAATGCTGACAAATATGTGATTTATGATGATTCAATTAACCACCTTTTATAAAAAGACAAGATAAACCAATTCAGACTCCATAGATGAATAATTACATAAAATAATAAGTAAAATTTTTCCTACAAAGAGGTAACCCACATGATGTTGATATAAGTTTATATCATTGGTGGAATGCAACATTGGTAACATATATGTAAAATATTTGTGTTTTTTGTTTGTTTTTGATTTTTGGGTCATACCTGGTAATGTTCAGGAGTTACTCCTGGCACTGCACTCAGAAAGCAGGCTCAAGGGACCATATGGGATGCTGGGATTCCAACTGGGGTAGGGTCCTATGTTGGCCACGTGCAAGGCATATGCCTTACTAATATGCTATCGCTCCAGGCCCCCTTCTGTCTGGTTTTTGTCTTTTATTTATTTGTTTGGGGTAACATCTAGAAGTGCTTAGTTAGGGTTTTTTCTTGAATCTGCTCTAGGATTGCTTCTGGCAGACTTAGGAAACCATATATGGTTCAATGGATGGATCCAGGATTGGATGTGTGCAAGGCATGAATGTCGTACCATTGTATTATTTCTTTGGTCCATATATGTAAGTGGCAGAGCAAAGTCAAAACATTTGCCTCAGTAAATGTACATAAACAGGCAACCTTGAACTGACCCGGGTTTAATCCCTGGTATCCCATATGATTCCCCAAGACTGCCAGGAGTGATATTTTTTTATCAGTAAATAAAACAAAAACAACAATAAAAATTTAAAAATGTAATATGTGTGGCATTTTTGCATAGGCACAGTAAATATTGGGGAGATTAGAAAGGGAATTCCTGGGCCAGAGAGATAGCATAGAGGTAGGGCATTTGCCTTGCATTCAGAAGGATGGAGTTTCGAATCCCTGCATCCTGTATGGTCCCTTGAGCCTGCCAGGAGCGATTTCTGAGCTTACAGCCAGGAGTAACACCTGAGCACTGCAGGGTGTGACCCAAAACAAAATAAAAAAAAAAAATGGAAAAGGAATTCCCTTGGCCTAAGATACGGGTTTTCTTCACACTTGAAGTATACTGTCATGTGCATAACTCCAGGTTCCATTCGTTTACTCTCCCCTAGGTCCTTTTGTGTCTGGAAAGTATCCACCCAGTCATGGATAATGAGACCAGACCTCTGTAACTAGAAGTCTTGGTATTTACACAAGTCATAGAATGGATTCTAAGATGGAGTCTTTCCTTACAGTTCTAGAATTTCTATTCTATCACTGTTGGTTTAATCAGTCTTATGTAGTTGATGTTCTTGGTTTTTTGAAATGATCTGAGGTCAAAGCCTAGGATGAAGTCTTTCATTATGTTTCCAGAGTTCTACTTGATGGCAGTTGTCACAGTCAGAGCTCTGAAATTAGAGATCTTTCTTGTTGTACAGATCGAAGGCCAAAGCATAGGCTAGGGAATTTTTTATTGGTCCCAGGATAAGTTTTACCTAGTCATTGTTTGTCACAGTCACTCTTCTGTAGTTAGTGATGTTGTCTTTTGTACAGAACAAAAGGCTGACAAGTCATGATTTTGTCTCAGGTTTTACTTTTGCTGTTCTTCCTTCATTGGAGTCTTTATGATTTAAAAAACTGTCTTCCATTCAGAATTAAATAGCATTTATTCAGAAAATCTCTTCCATAAACCCAGTACAATGTATCATTTCTATTTCTCTTTTCATACTCTACCTTATTTTAATTATCATTTAATTATTTTATGAGGTAATATAGACTTAAACCACATGTGTGGCACTCTTTTCTATTAATGAGCCAATTCTGCAAAATGTCTAATTTATTTTTTTCCTCTTTTTAATTTAACATGAACCAAAGTCAACCTACTTTTACTAAAACAGGTCTATGCAGAAAAGATTATTATTAATTATAATTAATTATATTTATTAAATTATATCAATATATTAAACACAACATATTTGTAATTAAAAGTTATGTTTGTATTAAATTATATAAAATTAATTAATAAATTTATTTAAAGTATATA
Organism: Crocidura indochinensis; assembly: GCA_004027635.1. Taxonomy (NCBI): domain Eukaryota; kingdom Metazoa; phylum Chordata; class Mammalia; order Eulipotyphla; family Soricidae; genus Crocidura; species Crocidura indochinensis. The sequence continues at coordinate 4,486 of PVKC010022394.1, forward strand.
ATAAATACATTGTATATAAAATTGATTGGCTATAATTATATTAATTGTTTGATTATATAATTAATTATATATGATATGTAACATATATTATATAAAATATGTAATATAAAATAATACATAATATAATAGATAATATATTTGTTAATATATTATGTGGTATATTCTATATATTAGTACTACACTCTTAGAACTTATGAAAACATTGAACACAGTTGGAGCTTAATTATGTTTGTTTGATGTAAACTATTTGTTGAAATATAAATACTTAGATTTTTTTGTTTATTTTTTTTAGGTCATATCCAGAGTTGCTCTGGAATCTTGATTGGATTCAGGCAAACATATTCAGTGTCTGTGAAAGGCAAATGCATTATTTGCTGTGCTGTCTTTCTCTAGTCCTTAAATGCTTAGATTTTAACTTATATCAATTAAAGATTTTGATGTGAGATTTCTTGATATTTTTAAATACTTAAATAAATTCAACTGTATTTATTTATATCCAATATTGTTTTATGTATATTAATAATTCTTAAATTTCTTAAAAGTAAGTAATGTGTAGATTTACAAACACATTTGCTCATAAATATATATGGGTATGTATTTTTCTCTGTTTGCTTTTTGAAATATATATTATTCTGACATTATAAAATTTGAATTACATTTTACACTTGATTTACCTAACATACTTTAAAATTTTGGGCCAGAGAGATAGCATGGAGGTAGGGCGTTTGCCTTTCATGCAGAAAGTCATCGGTTCAAATCCCGGTGTCCCCTATGGTCCCCCGTGCCTGCCAGGAGCAATTTCTGAGCACGGAGCCAGGAGTAACCCCTGAGCGCTGACGGGTGTGACCCAAAAATCACACACAAAAAAATTTATCAATGTGTAATATGGTAGATTTACTAATAGTGGCTTTCTTTCAAGGTGAAAGTTTTGGAGTTCTTATACATGGGTTTTACAGACATTTTACCGTTATTGTCCTTGCTTGAAACAGCATTGAATTGCTTATTGACAATAGATTATGAGGTGAACAGAATGCTAATTTTTAAACGTGGCATAATGCAATTAATAAACAAAACAAAATAACCTGGTGGCTTGAGATTCTTTAAGGAGAGATAATACTTATGCAGATTATTAAAGAGTGCCCAGTATTTTAGCATTCAAAGAGTATCATGAGGAAAAAAAAAACAAAACAAAAAACAAGGCTTCCAAGACACTGCTCTAGCTGTAAGATAATAAGACAATGTAACAATATAAAAGCAATAGGAGAGTTTTTGTTTAATATTTAATTGAAATATTAAAATATTCACTGGCATAAGAAAATGGAGATTTACAAACTTTCTTCTAATCAGTATTAATTTATTTCACTATTATTCTTGTAGTACTCTTTTTTGCATTCTCTACAAGACAAATTCTTAGTGTCAGCATGATCTTGAAATATTTCTGAACCATTTTTATCTGAATGTCCGAATAAGCACATCCAAATTCTTTCAAGATCATCCAATCTTATAAAAATAAATAATGGCAACTGATTGATTTTTGTAGTTCTGAGTCTCATTTATGATACCTCAGATGTTTGTTTCCTACTCCATTTAAACATTACACAGACTGCAAAGCATAAACATATTTGTTTTCCAATGTGCAATTAAGACTGCTTGAACTCTAGAGACCACTGGCAATATTACTTGACCTTATGAGGCTGTCGCTACAATATTCACTAACCAAATTACAATAAAACATCTAAAAGGTTAATGAAATTGTGCCACTTATTTTAAATGCACAACAAAGTACAAGCAAATCAACTGTGTGTAGTCATACTTTTTTCTGTCTTTTCTAAATTTTATCTATTTTTACATGATATTGTTCTTTAGGCTTAGCCCAATTTTTAATAACTTTTAATCTTATTATCTTTCCAATATCTTTAGACAAGTGCACATATGAGTCTCTCAGTGTTTATATAATGCTATTTTTTATCTTGTTTTTATCAATGTTTATTTTTAGCAATATTATTATGTTCTAATTCTTGCAATGAAAAAAGTTTGAATATTTTCACATAGTTAAATGGTGTTAAGAAAACTAATAAATCACATGAAATAAATGAAAGAATTCCCTTATATCACAGTGTATGCAAAAAGCACTTCAAAATATATTTAACATCTAAATATTAGATCCATAAATAAATTATATTGAGAAAAACATTGGCAGAAAATTTTATAAAATTGATACTAGAGGTATCTCAATGCCTTTGACCAAGCAAAAATAAGCAATGAAACATATGGGACTGCATCAAATTAAGAAACTCCTGAACTTCAAAATCAATGTTGAATTAACAAAAAAAAATTTGACAGACTGAAAGTATCATCCTCCACTATTTAATGATAATCTCTTCAGAAGTCCCACTGTGAAATCTTTCCTTTGTGTGGATGACTGTCTAAAATTTTTGGTAGTGAAGGTGATATCTCTCATGCTTAGTAACAAACAACTATTTGGCCTAAATATGAATCTCCCTTCTGTTGTATTAAGTGTGTATATGTTTGAGATTTTTACATCTAAACATAAGGGTTTTTACAAGTAAATATAACTTTGATTAAATTTCTCTTTACCTGGAAATTTCAGCACCAAAAGATACTTAAAAACAACTTCTATTCCTTTTTGTCTTTAAAATACCCTTGCAGCTTTAAACAGAACAAAATTTTCTGCCATAGGGACATGCTAAAAGGACTTTGAATACTGTCTGTCTAATTTTCACCTCAGAATTAACCAGCAAAAGTTTAACCAGAATATAGCACTGGGCTGTTGAGAACTTTTACCAGGTATAGATTTGTATCCCTTTCAGATAACTTTGCTCTTTTTTTTTTTTTGCCCCTAATACAAAAACATCTTCCCTCAGAAATAGGAAGTTTGATAAGGAAACCCAGCTCCTTGCAGCCTCTCCTAAACTACATCAGTATTGACACCTGGGAATAGCCAAACAGGAACTGCTTTGAGATGTTAAAATTTACCTTCTTTTTTTAACTCTGGATTCCTACTTGAAAGGTATCTATTTATTCAGGTCTGCTTACCACCTAAAGTCAGGTGAATTGTTTTGTAGATCAAACTATGAATATAGTTAAAGCCTGCATTTACAAGAGAGATTTTGTACTTTGTGTAGAAACAAATGTGAGCTTTCTTTTCATACCTGTGACTGGCAAAACCCCTCATATATTTCCTTGTTTCTTCACAGTAAATCAAAACTTTTTGTTCTCCCAAATAGCGTTGTGGGTCCCTTATTTTTTCATATTTCGCCATTCCTCACCCAATTTCCCCAGAGAAATTTAAAGAAATTATATAATATAATTTGAACGAAGCTAGCTGCATCATGAGAAAAAATATTTTCCACCACTGATTTTACAAAGGGTTAATATCGCAGCTATATAAGAATTTGTAAAACTCAACAATAATTAAAAAAAAGCAACATCAAAAATATAATGAAATGTGCGAGAGAGACAGAACAGCAGTAATTCATTTGCCTTGCAAGTGACCAACCCAGGACCCATTTTGTTTCAAAACCCAGTATCCTGTGTGGTCCCCTGTGTCTGCAAGGGGTGATTTCTGAATGAAGAGCCAGGAGTAACCCCTGAGCACTAACCCAAAATATTTGATGAAATGATGAACCTACACCCCCTTAAATAAGATATACACATGGCACGGGCATTCAGAAAAATCCTATGCACTTCAGGGAAATTCATATCAAAACAGCTAAATTTACCTCACACTATTGTTACTTACACATATCAGAAAGCACAAAAACAATAATTGTTTTCATGAATGTGGGAAAAAATGGAACCAACATCCATTAGTGCTGCAGGCGTCTTGCGTCTCAGCATCTCTGGTGAGGACAAAAATTCCTTCACTAGAGGAAAATGGGTACATGAATGGACGAATATGAAATATAAAATAAATGAGGCCACACAAAACACTTTGTATGGGACCTGCATCTGCATCAGAAGAGACAGATGAGAGACGAATTTACTTTTCAGTTGATGACATTTTTTTTGTTTTTTGGGCCACACCCAGTGACGCTCAGGGGTTACTCCTGGCTATGCGCTCAGAAGTCGCTCCTGGCTTGGGGGACCATATGGGAAACCGGGGGATCAAACCGCGGTCCGTCCTAGGCTAGCGCAGGCAAGGCAGGCACCTTACCTCCAGTGCCACCGCCCGGCCCCAGTTGATGACATTTTAACCACAACTCTGCTATACAAATATTTCAGAGGAAACAAAGGCAGGGAATCTTAGGAGAAGGAAGACAATGATACCAAGCCCTAAAATATACATATCAAAGAACTAGCCCAAACAAGTAAAAAGGATCTTTAGCTACAAGGGAGGAAGTTCTAGTTTTGAAAGGAGGTTCTTATGACAAGGGAGAAACTGGTTTTGTTACAAATTTTGCAGCCTGCCGGATTTAGTAAAATGCAAGAAAGATAGGAGCTATTGTTTGCCACCAAGAAGATGAGACCAGAAAAACAGGTTGCTGGCTACTGGCTGGACTCATCTTTGAGTTGCAAATATACTTAGCAAATAGGGGAACTTTGGTGGTCTTTGGTACTGAAATATCGTTTAACTGCAAAATGACTGAGGCCGAATTTAGGTCTGTAGTTTTGCAAGGGAGACAAAGCCAAATGATAAGAAAAGAGATATATTGTCACCTGTCACCACCATGTCTCATATATATAAAAATATATGTGATCCACACAAGTGCTATGATTGACTTCCTCCACTTGGCCTCCTGGCTAAATATTTCTTGGGGGATAATCAGACACTGTACCAGAAAAGCCACTAGACACATCTGATGTGTGCTTCCCTTAGTAATGGAGACATCCATGTTGCATGCCACAACCCATTAGTTCAACTTTTTTTGAAAACATATGGCAAATGGTTGTCAATGTTATTTGTACTTCTCACTCATTGATCAACTCCTTTTCTCCATCTCCAGAAAAATTTTGATTAGCTTTTTACTAATTTTCTATAGCTTAATTTGTATATTCAATGTATATAATTCTATGTAATTGATATCATGCATCACATTTAACTACAGTAGCATAAGGTCAAAGCTCAACAATGTTAAAATTAATATTTTGTCAATAGTGCATTGAATCTTAGTGTTGAATGATATTTTGTTAATTAATTTATTATTTAAATAGTTTCATTAGGAGCTACTAACTGCAGGGCTCAGGACTTATTCCTGGCTTTGCTCTCAGTGATCACTTTCAGCAGTGCTACAAGGACCATATATGGTGAGGTAAATTGAGCTGGAGTTAGTCAGATGCAAGGAAGATGCTTTAATTCTTGTACTGTCTCTCTAGGTCTAGTATTCAATTTTTGTACTTATTTGTTTATATTCCATTTATCAGTTGATGTTAAGGTCACTGTTAAAAGGGACCAAGAAAGCCTAGGGCCAATGAAGACCCCAAATCCAGGAATGCCCAGGGTCCAGGGATGCCCAGGATCTGGGAGAGTCCACCACCTTAGAGACCACAAACCTTCAGCGATGTAATCAGAAATTCAGGCTTATTTCTCCAGAGCTCTGGGTTGTCACCACAAGCCAGGAATTGGTCTGCAGTGAGATCCTGAGTATCCTAATTTACAAACATTTAAGGGAATTCATATGATAACGAACATACAGGTCAAAGCATTCCATAGGTTCATATGGTTTAAATCATCCAATAGTCTTAACAGAAAAAGCGCAATTTTCTGTCAGTTCAGTCCCTTCATGACATCATCTACCCCCAAACCCTCTATCGATGGTATGTAGAGATAAGGGTTGGACCTTCCAGGTGGTCTCCTAATCTATAGGGTGGAAGACCGTCATTCCCTTGACAACGTAGGGACTGGAGTGGTTATTACATCATAGTTCAAGCAAGCCAGTGACAGAGCTAGAATAGCATTAAACTAAATTTTACCCTTAAACTATACCTATTGTGACATTTATGTGTTATTAGTGACTATGTGCAATTATTCCTCTCTATCTTCAAGGGCCATCAGCCATCTCTCCATCCCTCTGCATGTGGGGACCAAGGTGTCCTAGTGCTGGAATGCAGGATGGTCAGTCTGGTTCCACCTCCTTCCTGTGTCCTTCCAAAGTATCTGTGTGCTGGAATGCAAGATGTCCTTACACTGGAATGCCCTTATGGTTTACAGTCTAGTTCTAGGAATCAGCTGTCTCTTCTGGCTGAGTCTTCCTTACCTTGTAATTGCAGTCTATAACTAAATTTCTAAAAGCAAACTAAAACAGAAGCCAATAGCGTGGTTAATTTTATTGCAATCATACCTATTACTAAGAAATCACTCTTCCTATTAAAAACTACTTGAGAAACATTATAAAATTACTTAAAAACATACTATGTCAAAAATGTCCATTCCAACAGTCATATATAAAATCAGCTTTAATAAGAAAAATTCATATTATCACTGAATATAAATTTTAATATAAATAAATATATGCAACTATATTGGGAAATTGATAGAATGGAATGTATAGTATATGCATAAAGTCTATGCTTAAGTGACAAAACTTTGACAAGGAGTTTTTCTATTTAACAACTTTTTCCCCATTGCTTGAGCACTTAAGTTCCTCTTTATAAATGCAATGTAAATCTCTAAGTTTTGCCATTCTATGTTAAATTGTATTATTAATATAATTATTTTTTACTGTCACACTTGGCAGTTCTCAAAACTTGCTTCTGGCTCTAGACTGGGATTACTTGCAGCATCCAATGGTCATAAATATGCTGCTAGAAATCAAACCTGAGCTGATCACATGCAAGGCAAGTGGTATTTTATTAACGTTGCTCTTTTTACTTTCTAATTATTCTGAGTATTGAATAAGTTTTTATATTCTAACCAACTATGCTGGTAAAACTGTAATTTTTGAATATTTCATATTGTATTATTTTAATAATTCTGGATTTGACCTTTATCAAAAAAAGGATTTCAAATCGTTTCACAGTCTATAATTTATTGTAACATTTACACATTCTTTGAAATTGTTATAGTTTTAAATTTTAATATAGACCCATTTATTAATATTTACTTGCATACACTTTTTGGGTATAATTTTTGCTGTTAATGTTTTTTTTGGGAAGAGGAAGGAAGGCACACATCGCTATGATCAGAGCTTGCTCCTGTATCAAAAATCAGGATCATTTTTGGTGCTCAGAAGATCATATGCAGAGCTAGGGGTCTAACACATGTTGGTTGAGATTCAACCCACATTGGCTGCATGCAAGACAAAAGATTTATCTACTGTACAATTTCCCTAGTATTTTGATATTCTGATACTTAAAAATCATTCTTATATTATAGTGACAAGGATTTTTTACCGTGAGTGTGTGTGTTTATGTTTGTTTAGCTCACATTTGGCCTTAATTAGGGTTACTCTTAGCTCAGTGCTCCATGGAGTTGCTTGGACAGTGGTGATGGGACCATTTGTTGACAAAAATAAATCTTGGGCTCATATTTGGAAAACATAATGCTAGGCCTTGGAGCATTTCTCCCAGCCACTCCATACATTTTTGTCTAACACGTTTTAATTGAATACTTTACATTTTAATAAATAATTTAATTTATAATTTTGTAAATGTTATGAATATTCTTTTTCATATTAGTATCAGTTGTTTAAGTGAGTTTGTGGACTGTTTTGTTTTGATGCAGTGACTCAAAATTATGTGTCTAAGTTTGAGTACAATTCTGAATCTATTTTATGATGCTCTGAGCTATTGATCTGTTTATATATGTCAGTTCTGCATTACCTTGTTTACTATCATATTAAGTGTTGAGATAAAGTACTTGGTTCTTCTACATCTTAATTTTTAAAAGTTTTATTTGTTCTACGTTATCTGCTTTGCCTATAAATTTAGCTAGAAATATGTAATTAGGAATTATATGTAATATTAATCCAATCACTAATAGTGAAATACATGAAGATTAAAATGTAAACATAAACTATTTCATTAAATAATATTTTAATTAGAGATTGCTAATAATTTGACATGAGTGCATTAATTTTCCATTGTACATAACATGTATATATATTTTTGGGGGGGGGTTGATGCTCAGTGATTATTCCTGGCTATGCACTCAGAAATCATTCTTGACTTGGGAGACAATATGGGATGCCAGAGATAGAACCACGGTTCATCTGTCCTGAGGCAGCCACATGCAAGGCAAACACTCTACTACTGCACTATGGCTCTTGCCCCATGAATATGCATATATATTTTTAAGAGCTGTTTTCAATATAGTTACATTATACAGTCTGGGAAAAATTATCTACTTTAATTCTCTCCTGACCTTATCATGAGTCAAGTGGTTTGCATATGATTATAGTACTATAATTTCTAGGAAAATTTAAATTTCATAAGAGTTTAACCTAACAAGTATATTATACATTATACATACTTTGTCTCCAAACTTCACTTCCAAAAATAGGTTATCATTCTTGTATGTTTTCATCAATAAAACTATATTTGTTAGTGATTATAATATATAGTAACCTGATTTATTTTGATCTTTTGCACAATAACATTTTTCAATTTCTCACATCACGATTTTAATGCAATTTACTATTTCTTAATTTCTGAGATTTTTCTCAATGCTTTTTTGTTACTCTGCTTGAGGATGAAATTGACTAAATTACCATAGCATAGGTCCTAATTATTATGTCAGAAAGTGTCAACTTTAGGTATGAACATACAAGTTAGAACCCCAAACATTAAACACTGTAGTAGGAACTATTGAATATATGAGCACATAGTTATAAATGATCAATAGGATTATAGATTATTATTGATTTTTAATAAAACCTTCTAATGAAGTTCAACATCAGCTTGTTTAGAAACAATCCAGGTCTTGGGGCCGGAGCAGTGGCACAAGCAGTAGAACATTTACTTTGCATGTGCTAATCTAATACAGACTGCAGTTCTATCCCCAGTGTCCCATATGATCCCTCAGATCAGGAGCGAATTCTGGGTGCATAGGCAGGAGTAACCCCTGAGCATCACCGGATGTGGATCCCCAAAAATAAATAAAAAGAAATAATTCAGGTCTAACTTAACAAATAGTAAAGTAAATATTATCATGATCAGTGAGAAGGGGAATTGTCTCTGAAGTAGCTTTACTTTCAAGTTCTACATATAAGAGAATAATAAAAATATAATTTTTATATTTTATCTTAAATAAAAAGTGAAATTTTCAATCATTGCCAATAATAATTTACCAAATAATCTGATTTTTAAAATATACTTATTCAGGAGAATAAAAAACTATATCTTTGTCATGAACCAGGGGCTTGTATATTATTGTATAACTCTATATTCTATTGTATATTTCATTCACTCCTATTTATCAATCTTCAGATTAAGTCATTGTAGTTTACAGAATATTTGAAGAACTCTTAAATATATTTAATCAAACACTGACTTTATACTATCTGCCTATGACTAACATGAGTAGAAGAGTAATCATGTTCAGTTCAGATTTAAAAAAAACCTTAGTAATTAAACTAGTAGCTAGATCTCTTCTCCAAAGATATATTCTTCTCTATATAACCTCTATTTTTAAACTATCTCAAATAATCTTATATATTCTTTTATAGTGCTTTACCAATTAGTTTGGTGAAATTCATTTTTCTTTCAGAATAGTAATAATTTTGGGAATCAATACAAATTGTCTACAGAGGAGTCTTTAGTTATATACTCTTCATTGACAATGAAAGAGCGAAAATTAGCATGGAGATTTCTGCCCTACAAAATAAATAAAATATAGCTATCTTATTATCTGGTGAAGGAATTGGTGTGATATTGTTGCAACTATAAAACAGTGATTTCAAAAGTATTGTGACCGCTGACACTAGAAAAATTTTAAAATAAAGTAAAAAAAAAAAGTTATAATTTGTTCTCTAACAGATCATGCATATTTGTTAACCAAAAAATATATCGTCTAGAAAAAATATTGCATGTAAATCTTATTATTTCTCACATATCACTAACAGAAGTTAACTGAAATACTAATGTTTTTTAATATATAAAAATAAGAATTTTAACTGCTAAACTATAATGTGTTTGCACTTTATAATTTAGTAAGAGCTCAAAATGTAAGAATATTTACATTTCTGAAGAACTTTTGATTTCTATATTATATCATTCAACAAATAGAAAAATATCTGATACTTTTCAGACAAGATTGGGACAATATCAAAGTTCTAATTATTTATGGGTTTAGTATTGAGCAATAAAATTAATTGACTATATTGCAATATTAAATTATTTTTTCAGTTATTTTTTAAACTATTGCAACATTATCAATAGAAAAAAATTTGAAGATACTTGTAGTCATTATAAAGAATAATTAATTTTAAATATTTGAAAATGTATTTATTTATTTTGGTTTTTGAGCCACACCCGGAGGTGCTCTGGGTTTACTTTTAACTTTGCTTTTAGAAATCGCTCCTGGCATGCTAGGGTGACCATATGGGATTCTGGGAATCAAACCCAGATCCATCCTGGGTCAGCCAGATGCAAGTCAAATACCATACTGCTGAGCTAGCCTTCTGGCCCCATAGATACCCCAGAATTTTAAATTGATACTTAAATATATTAACATAATTATAAAAAGATATAAAAATTTAAAAAATAAAATTCAAAATACATATGCCAAATATTTTACAAGTGTTATTAATATAACATTCCAAAAATATCTAATTCAAATGAATATTTTATATTGATTTAATGTTATTGTTTTCCTTCATATTGTTAAAGATCTATCTGAAACGCATGAAACTACTATCACATGTGCATAATCACTTTAGATTTACATTAAAATTTTGTAAAGATATATTAAATTATTTCAGTGCTGCGTTAAGGGCGACCATCATGATTATCAGAGCATAAACTTTTATAACTACATGTGATATCAGATGAGCCTGGTCATTTCTATCTTCCAAAAGACCTCTTTTAATTCCTGTTGAAGCAATGTTTACTTAATACAACAGGAAATGCATTTGTTTTCCAGTACATTTTAAATTTAAATACTATGGCTATTAACAGCTCTAAGTACTTAGGCTCCTAATATTGTCCATATAAAAATATTACCAAGAATTTTCTAATCCTTGTGTTATAAAGTAACTTAAACCTTATACTGTCTTTCTACCTTCTTTGGTAGTGTTAGCATTTGATAATAAAAATCATGAAATATTTAATGGTGAATATTATAATTTTGACAGTGAATCTTAGTTTTTTTTCCAACATTTTCAACATTAAAGTATGCTTCCTTTTATCAATAAATGTTAATGTCTTAGGGACATATGATACTTGATATATATCAAGAGGAATGGTACTAAATTTTTATGGATACTGAGGGAATTGAATTACTTTGGTTAACTTTATTTTTGGAAGGATTCCCAAGTGATTCTTAGAAAGTTTTGTTTGTCAACAGGTTCTGAAGTTCAATGCAGAGATTAAGGATGTTGTGCTGGGGATACCTGGGCCTCTTGTTGGTAATTGGAGCCTCCAACATCATACCTGGTGATGTTCTGGTGTTTCCAGGCTGCACCCTGTATTCTTTTGTGGGCCATTATATGCTGAGCATCCTATGGGCTTGGATTCACACTATCCCATAATCAACTGATACCACAGAATACCTTTAGAGGCTTCTTCCAAATAACCTTATACTCACTCCAGTGAGTTTTCAAAAACTTAAAGAATGATATAAAAGTTACTTAAGTTACTTTTACACAATTTACTAAATGTTGCAGTGCATTTATTACAGAAAATTCTAAGGATAAAGCTATTTTTTACATAGCTTTTAAAACTTCAGCATGGAATGCCTTTAGAAACATTTCATGGAATCTAATTTTATTGTATAGATGTGCACCAGAAAAAGATGTTTTTTGTTCCAAAGTTACACATAGTAATTTAACAACCTACAATTGAATGTTGAAACCACTTACAGTGGTCAAGCTTGTTGAACAGAATGGAAATTCTCAGTGAACATATATAATAAAATTATTCAAGCAAGCCATTTATTCTGCCTCCGTTTTCTCATTTTCTCTCTAATTAAATAGATGAATTAAATAAGAAATTGTAGCCAAAATATCTTTTTCTTTTTATATTTGTAATTTAAATATAAAAGAACAGAATTGTAAATTTAATTTAATGTCATTAGCATTTTAAAGTGCATTGTAAAATGAACCTATAAAAATGTTAACTTTGATTATCATCACCTAAGTATCTAGAATACAAAATATTAGTATTTTTGATTAAGACATAGTTATTGAGGTGCAAAAGGGGATTATTTCTGGGTTTTTTTTTTTGGGTCACACCCGGCAGTGCTCAGGGGTTACTCCTGGCTCCATGCTCAGAAATTGCTCCTGGCAGGATTTGAACCGATGACCTTTTGCATGAAAGGCAAACGCCTTACCTCCATGCTATCTCCCAGGCCCCAAAAGGGGATTATTTCTAAAGCTGTGTGGTAGTATAAACTAATGTAACTTATGGGTATGGGGGCTTACTACTATTTTATTTAATAGGAAGTAATTAGTAGGGCAGAATGTATATATAATAACAAAACTCTAATATATATATATATATACATATATAATATGACATGAACACTTATGATTTGGGCTCATACATTGAATCAGACAATTATGTGATATCAAATTCTTCTAAAGGAAATGGCTACCTAAAATATGTATTTTTATTATTATTGAATTGTAATTTATATGCAATATACCTGTATACATTAATATATTTAAATTATATATGCAAAATAAATCTTGCTATTTTATCAATAATATGATGTTTAAATATGTTTATGCCTTCCTTTTATATGAAGACATGGAAACAGATACACAAAGAAAAATCATGAACATTAACACAAAAGTTTTGATATCAGAACATTGTGACCTTATACTCTTTTTAATAATCCTAATTCTAATTAAAATTTATTTTTAGTAAACTATTGTGTTACTATATTGATTTTTAATACTTTGAAATTATATTTATATTTAATTATATTTATCTTCATTAATTCACAAAAACACTAGGTTTTTATAATACAAAGGGCTGTAAAATAAAAAATTCAATACTTTTTCCATTAAGTACTTATGATTTACTAGGTGAATAACATTTAGATTATATGGATTAATAATTTGTCTATAAAGGCTAGCTTCATTTTTTTGTTTGTTTGTTT
>PVKC010022395.1:0-17845 GCA_004027635.1 Crocidura indochinensis
TCTCTCTCTCTCTCTTTGCTTTTTGATTTTGGTCCAGAACTGGTGACACTCAGGGGGTAACTCCTGGCTATACACTCAGAAATTGCTCCTGGCTTGGTGGACTATATGGGATGCCAGGGAATCAAACCGTGGTCCATCCTAGGCTAGCACAGCCAAGGCAGAATTCTTACCACTTGTGCCATAGCTCCGACCTCAGGAGTCTCTTTAGGTTGCTAGTAACACAATGAATGAATAACAAGTAGCATTTGAAAATTGATTATAATATCTAAATTGTTACTAGAAGTCAGTTTACTTTGTAATTAAGGACTTTGTGTAGGAATTTCTATTAAAATATATATGCTTGAATATATCCTCACTTTTAAAACAACATTACAGTTTGTAAATATTTTTTGTTGTTATTTTGTTTTTTTGGTCACATATAGTGGCACTCAGGTGTTTGTTACTTCTGGATCTGCTCTCAGAAATTACTCCTCGCAGGCTTGTTGGACTTATGGGATGCCAGGAATCTGGTTGGCTGCTAATGCCCTACCTGCTGTGCTATTGCTCTATACCCTATAGTCATTATAATTTAACTTTATGTAGCTTTTGATTCATTTATAAAAAATGTTTGATATATTAATTTGTAGATTGAATACTCCCTTTCTTACATTTTTTGCAATACTAATTCGTGTTTAAATTTATTATTTGGAACCTGGAGTAACTATGTCTGTCTATATTCAAGCAGACAATTAAATGTCAAGTTTAAATGAGCTGTTTTCATCTGATTTTGTGAGATTTAAATACAAGATTTATTTTTATAGGGTTATAAACATAAAAACAGTAAAAATTAAATGTAATTAATATCACGAAAAAGCAGTAGCTGTCAAAGCTTTCATCTGCTACTAGTTAATGCATATTTAGTGTATAAGAGAGGATACTTGAAGTTCAAATATAGATACATATTTATATTTGCTAATGCATCTACATAACATTATATATACGCATATATGTAGAGAGAGGTTGTTTTAGTCGAGTTTTTAGAATATTCATGCATTACAATAGGCTGTATTGGGGTCAGAGTGATAATACAATCTGTCGGGATCTTGGTTTATGACTTTTTCATCTGAGTTCATTCTGAAATCCCACATGGACCTCTGAATGAAATTTGAGTATGGCCTCACTAGTATGCCCTTAATTATTCTGGTTGTGAAAAACCTTGAAAACTCTCCTCCCTTCAAAAAAGATGCAATGGACTTACCATGTTTGTGAAATGGCAGGGGAGAACTCAATTATGTGAAGTAGTTCCTGAGACAATACAGAAGAGAAACACTTTGGTAGAGAGGGTGTGGTGTTAGAATGCTGGACATATGAAAACTTATCATTGACAGAACTGCAAAATCAGTAGCTAAAATATCTTTTAAAATAAAAATGAAAGAATAAGTTTATTTTTATACTTTCATAAGAATATTGTTATTATTAATTATGTAATTAATATGATTATCATTATTCTTTCATAAGATTGAGGTCTATAACCTTAGTCATTTGTGAAGTATACTAGATTAGGTAAGATTAGCTATACACATTTAAAAATATTAATAGCAATTCTATTATCAATTGTTCTTTTTTACTTAAAATAATTGGAACTATTTTTAAAATGATATTTTTGTATAAAATTTTCTAACATGATACAAATGCTAGCTGAGACAGTATTATGATAAAATAGTTCATTTTTATGAGGATTTCAAAGTTCCTATAATAGTTGAGAAACTTTGCACATTGCAAAAGAAAATTTATACAAGTAAAAAGGCTGTGATTTGCTTTTTAGAATAAAGTTTTATTTTCTAGTTACTTAATCTTTTGATTCCTTGAGCACAGTATTGTGTCTTTTGGAGATAAAGGATTTTTTTTATCTAGAAAATAACATCATTTTACGAGCACAATTGAACACAATATACTATCTGAGTACCCTGTAAATGTTGATTTCTTTTAATATGACAAATCATTCTCTCTGTTACTCAGTACTAGTGCTCTGAAAGGCTCTAAAAGAATCCAAAATTGTGACAATTTACTCCATAAAAATGTATGTTACACTCTTAGTAAAATCTATAACTGATAGTAATAGTTGAATATTCTACATCTAAAATATACTCTACTTGTTTAATGTTACCTTGGCATATGTAATCAAACATTTTCCTTGATGTATGTTTCTTAAAATATATATTTAGAGAACTAGCAGAAGTGAAATTTCAGCAGATGGTTCAGTCCTAGAATTTTATAGGCTCTGAGATTTGTATATTCCTAAGCCAAATTAAGGATATAGCTGATGTTCCCAATTTAGAAAGAATAATTTAAATAAAGAAAGAGTTATATGACTGGAGTGAGTCTAAAAAATACTTATAAAATACATTAAGTACTATTTGTAATTGTCAGAATTTATAATTAATATATGCACAAAAGGGAGTCTGAAATGTAATACAACTAATAATTTACCTGACTTTTAAAAGGTAGATTCCCGTGTGGGATGGTTATATTGATCTATTATAGTGTAGTTTTCAAACCTAAAAAAGAGAAAGGAATACATTTAATTGACCTTTATACCTGCAAGTTGTATTGCAATTAAAATGGATTTATAAATAGTGAGGTTAGACATTATATTAAATCGTTTTAATACATAATAGAGAATACCCAGAAACAAAATTACATTAGAGTAAAAGGTGAACTAATATAGAACTTTACTGGGAATATTTTTTATTAGAGTACTGCTATATATTTAAAAAAATTCATGCGGTTGGTGGAGGTGATAAAACAGTAAAAACATGCAAAGTTTGTTCTCTAACAATGAATCACATACAAATACTTTGTTACCAATTTTTCATTTCTGAAAATACATTTCTAAAAATAAATTTATGTAAATATATTTGAATAACTGTAATGAGTTAACATATTTGGCATAAACTGTAGCTGTTTTTTATTTTAATTAATAATAAATTATTGGAATGTTTATTATTTATAAACTATCATATAATAATAATAATAATAATAATATGAGACATATAATACTCTAACAGCAAATTTACCACCAGTGTCAGTGACCCTCCATCAATGTCCTTCCTGCTTTCTATCCCACTACCCACCTCCTCAGAAAACTCATTTCAAAAAGTGGACTTACTGGACTAAGAAGTAGTATAGTGAGTAGGGAATTTGTTTTGCACAAGGTCTACTCAGTTCAATTCCTTTTGGTTCCCTGGGCCCTACCATGAGTGATTCCAAAGTCAGAGCACCACCAGGTGGGACCTCCAACACAAGCAAAAAATGATTTAAAACCTCCTATTATATTGGGCTAATAGGAATGCTTACAATAGGAAGGACTCTTGTGAGTTTCTTTTCTACTATAACAATTACTTTATTTTTAAAAATGTTATTCAAGGGGCTGGAGAGATAGCATGGAGGTAAGGCATTTGCCTTGCATGCAGAAGGACAGTGATTTGAATCCTGGCATCCCATATGGTACCCTGGAGCTTGCCAGGAGTGATTTCTGAGCTTAGAGCCAGGAGTAATCCCAGAGTGTTGCTGGGTGTGACCTAAAAAGCCAAAATAAAAAAAAAAAACCCAGAAATTTTATTAGAGAACAACTATTTACAATGCTATTAATGATAGGAATTTATGAATAAACAAATAAACGAATATATCCGAACACCATACCCCCTAACTGACTATTGTCTTTTCTCTGCCTTTTTTTTTATCAGTGATCAGTCCCCTGGTGACCCCACAGCCTGTTATATTTGGCTTTGTGAATTAGAATTTCTTAATAGGAGTTTTTTGGAGGACTCATACCTGGCAGTACTCATGGATTACTCATGACTGTGCAGGCGTAAAGGGAAATGGGAGAATTTGGGGAACCATATGTGTGTCAACGGTCAAATATAAGTTTGTTCAAAATGTTTCATTATGTTCAAAGCAAATACCTAATTCTAATCTGCTGTAATGTCTGTTCAATCTTAATAATAGTTATTTATTTTATATGTTTTCCTTTTTAAAGCATATAATCTATCCTTACATTTGTTTATGCTGTCATGATAATTTAAAATGTGATTTTTAAGTATATACTTATGTATTTGAAATTAGGCATACATTATACACTGTAAAATTATGTTATAAACATAGTAGAAGATTAGGCACTTTTATGGTAGGTAAAAATAGTAGTTGATTATAAGTAGTAATTATTAGGACTCTGTAATCTTTCTAGATAAAAATAATGGCAATATTGTTTACGATATGATAAAAAATATATGTATTTCTTGTGATTATATAATAAAATGAAAATGGACTCAAAATTAAAACAGATAAACTCAGGCCTGAGTGATAGCATTGCTGTAGGGCATTTGCCTTGATGTGGCTGATCCAGGTTGGACATTGGTTCAATCCTCTGCCTCCCATATGGTCCCCCGAACCAGAAGCTATTTCTGATTACAGAGCCAGGAATAACCCCTGAGCACAATTAGGGGGGGACCCAAAAATCGAACAAAATTAGAAGAATAAATCATAGTGGTATAATTAAATATTGTTAAAAAGAAATCTGAGTATAGCATCTGATAGAAATTACTGAAACAGATAATGGAATAAAGCCTAGAATTTTGATAATAGAATTGAAGCTAGTTTATATGTTATGTTTTTAAATAAATAAAATGTTTAATTTAAAATGTTAAACAATTTATAAGGTCTCATTCTAAATTTATTGACAAATCATTAAATTGTATAAAAAATTAAAGATAAAATAAATAATATGAAAATATATCTAACCTTAGAAAATATCTTTAGCTAAAAATATTGTCATAGCAAAAATTATGTTATTACTTCTGTGGTAAAGTTATAAATACCTCTAAGAGCTTTTGGAATTCTTGGGGCCTGCAAGATAGCATGGAACTAAGGGTTTTGCCTTCCATGCAGAAGAATGATGGTTCAAATTCCAGCATCCCATATGGTACCCTGTGCATGCCAGGGGTGATTTCTGAGCGTAGAGCCTGGAGTAACCCCTGAGTGCTGACGGGTGTGACCCAAAAACAAACAAACAAACAAAAGAAAAAAATATCTTTAGAAATTCTTGAGGATAAAATTCCTTCCTAAATTATATATGTGCAATAAAGTATATAAAATGACATGCTAAGTAGGTTCAATGCATAATAGAAGTTAAGATGTTCTGGACTTGTATGCTTGTTTTTCTTTGTACTTATCTCTTATAATTGATCTCTATTTAGTTATCTTTATAAGATAGAAAACCATAAAAATCAATGAAGTTTTCTTGTGCTCTTTTTATATTAAAAAAATTAAGCATCTGGGCCAGAGCATAGCATAGTGGTAGGCTAGGGCATTTTGCCTTTCACGCGGCCTATCCTGGATGGAATTCTTTCGATCCCTGGCATCCCATATGGTCCCCAAGCCAGAATTGACTTCTGAATGCATAGCCACGAGTAACCCCTGAGTTTCACGGGATGTGGCCTAAAAATAACAAAAAATAAGTATCATCACAAAATATGGCTGGATATATATAATCATGGACTTCACCATTGCACTCTGGTGTTAATGTTTTAACTATTAAAGGAATATTCATTTTAAATAAAGAATCTTAACTTCTATAATTACAGCAACATTTTCTCATAAATCTTTAATGCTTAGAATGAGCTATATTAATTTAAGCAATTCGATAAAAAAGACTTATTTCAGAAAAAGTAATTTCTCAAATATGGTTCCAGTTTGACTAAATTAAGATTATATCATTTGAGAGATAGAGAAATAGTATAATGGGTAAGGTATTTGCCATGACCCCTGTTATCAGTTCACTCTCTAGGAATGCTGTATGATCTCCAAGACAGCTGGGAGATATCCCTGAGCACAGAGGAAGAAGGTATGGTTTCAACACACACACACACACACACACAAAGAATAAGTGGAATTATAATGTTATATCACTGTCTCTTAATGAGAATTTATCATAGAACTCTTTACAGATATATGTTTAAACAGCTTTCCAAGATTTATACTAAAAATCAGGATAATAATGGGAATATATTTTACTTAATAGTTTTACTTAAATACTAATGAATTTTTATTGTTGAAACTATGGATGCAGACCTATAAAATATGTCATCTAGAAATTGTGCTAAATGAGTATAAATTATGTTAATTTTTTACTTCTTTTAAATTTGCTTGTATGTTCATTTTAGAAACTTTTTTAAAATATTGAAATTCTAAATTAAGGTTTTAGGATTCTGCATTCTAAGAACTATGAAACTATAGTTAATGAAAAGTAAAAAAATGAATATAAAGAAAGTAGTTAAATAAATGCTTTAAATAAGAAAGTTTATGAATTTATGAAAGGTTGTACTTGTGGTAAGATTCTTCTTCTATACTAAAGAATAACTAGGTTTTTGTGAAGTTGGAATAAGAAAATTTCTGAGAAAGTACGTGACTGTAAAAGAAACATATAGAAATTTCTGAGAAAGGAATTTTACAAGAACCTTTATGGTATATATCTCCTCAAAGCCAACCTGGGTATAATCATTGGCAACCATGTGATTTCCAAGCCCTGCCATTTCTGAATGCAGGAAGTACAGAATTGAGTCCGAATTATCTCTATGTTCAGCTTAAAAGCCAAAAGAAAAAAAAAAATCTTGTGTGTTATATGTTGGATATAATTAAATAAATTGTTATCGTGAGTATATATTTCTTTATAAATAATACTACGGTGTTGATTAATAGTAATTAACATACTCAAGAGACCCAAACCTCTATGGAGGATTCTGAGTGAACAGTTGTAGTTCATACAGCCTAACAGAGAGCCCATAGCAGTGCTTTCTTGACTTAGTACTACACATGCCCATTCCAGGTGGTGCTTAGGAAGGAGTCCAGTGATTGAACTTAGGGAGAACTTATATTATCTCTTGACCTTTCTCTTAATTGTTTATGCAGTTCTGTTATTAAGATTTTAAAATTAAGTTTTAAAATCAACAATTGGTAAAAAAAATATATTACTTTAATTCTTTTCTTTCTATGAAAGGAGAAAATTATTCTTAATACTGTGTTTACATTTTCCAAGAAGATTGAAAATGCTTTGATTGAAAGTGCTCTACTTAGAAATTAAAAGTTATTTTAGGGGCTGGAGAGATAGCATGGAAGTAAGACGTTTGCGTTGCATGCAGAATGTCGATGGTTGTAATCCTGGCATCCCATATGGTCCCCCAAGCCTGCCAGGAGCAATTTCTGAGCTTAGAGTCAAGAGTAACCCCTGAGCACTGCTGGATGTGACTCAAAAACAAGAAAAAACTTATTTTATTATCAAAATAATTCTCAGTGTCATGCCAGTTTTATCAATTTAAAATTGTTCAATAATGTTTGCTACTATTTCTAAAATACAGTTCTTGTGTTTACAACAGAGTTTCATATTTCTTTTAATATTTTTATAAATTTAGTTAAATACTTAGCTGTTGCATAATTAAAACCTATTAATATCTATAAAATCTTGATGAAAGTTAAATCTCAAAGAAAAATAAATATGAAAGTTCTTAGAATAACTACTAAGACGTCCCATGGTAATTGTTTACTCTCCTTATGTCAGAAAAAGATTTTACAAATTAGAGCTATGTAGTATTTAAAGGTCCACGGGAAATACTTTCACATAAGGAGCATATGTGAATATATATGTGAATATAAATGAGTATGATATAATTACATGAGACATTAAATAATGATCATTTCATTTCTAGTTAATTTGAGATTTTTTTTCAATTTTATCCCACACAATTGAACAAAATATTTGTCAATTTTGTGCTAATAAGATGTTTAATTAATGATTCTAAATTATTTTGACATTTCAAAAGCTATCTGTAAAATTCCAAGATTCAGGGTACTCATGGGGAAACACTGCCAAATACTCAAAGTATAGGCATATCATGAAACTGAAAAAAGTTATGAAGAATGTATAGAAAAACTGGCTTATTGATTCATAAGAAAGAAGTTTTTATACCTGGATAGTAATGAAGTTTTTAAATATTTTTGACAGCATAGCAATTTTATTGGTTGTTTCTTGCCTGATTTCCATTGAAGCATTTATTATCATACAATGATAATCTTTACTATTTTAATTTCTCTTGAAAATATATTTGTTACTACATATTAGAATTTATATATATATCTTTCTAATTTATATTTATTATTTCTAAAATAATAAATATAAATTATTTTCAAACTGGCAGTATTATCTAAAATGACAGATATCACATTGCTTTAGGAAATAAGATCCACATTATAGATCAGTGAAGAAAAAGTAGGATAGTAGCTTACTTACAGAGGTCCTTTTTACTTCGAAGGCAATAATAGTAGATCATTGGCAGGACCAAAACCCTAGGATATTTCTGAAACTTCAATAAAATTGGAATTAACCCCAGTATATAGTTATTACAGGCAGAGTCTAATGGTGACTTTTGAGAAAGAGGAATGACTTAGCATTTGAACTTCCAAGAGTATAAAAAGAAAACTCAATATAAATGTCCTTAATGAAATATTCCATCAAAGCAAATTAAAACGTATATTAATATATGTTTTTTTTATGGATTAGTGGGTGTGTTATTAGATAAACCCCTGTTGGCAATGCTCAGAAATACTCCTAGCTCTATGTTCATGGCTCACTCCTCCTGGTATTTTGCGACGCAGGAAACAAAACAATGAAGAATCAGATTTGTTGGCAAGCAAAGCAAATACTTTACTCAGTGTACTATCTCCCTGGCCCAATCCTCTTACAATATTTATTAAAAACAATTTGTTGAGTTTATTATGAGTAAAGTTAACTTATAAATAGGAACCTTTTACTAAAATTATTTGTAAGAATTGGAATGATGATGGAGAGACAAACACGATCCATTAATAAACCATTTTGTCTGATTTAACTTTAGTCATCAAATAATTCCTGATTTTAAAAATTATAAAAATCTGGGGCCAGAGAAATAGCACAGCAGTAGGGCATTTGCCTTGCATGTGACCAACAAAGGACGGATAGTGGTTCGAATCCCGGCATTCCATATGATCCCCCGTGTATACCAGGAGAGATTTCTAAGCACGGAGCAAGAGTAACCCCTGAGCACTGCCGGGTATGACCCCTCAAAAATTATAAAAATCTACGGAATCTGAAATGATGCTACATCTGGGTATGACTTTACAAACAAATTCTTCAGGCTTTTAAAATCTTTTAACAATATCTTTAAATGAGCACCATGATTAGGAACATGGTTGTAGTTTGTAGTTGCTTTTCAGTCATAAAAACAGCAACCCCTGTCACCAGGGGAATATTGCCAACAAAAAGTCCCCCATTTCCCTCCTCCCCAACTCAATGCAAGTATTAGAGACAGGCATTCAACTTCTATCACTCATTATTCTTGTCTTGATTTTTGTTAGTGTACTGTTTCTCTAACCACACTCACCACTCTTTGTGGCGAGCATCATATCGTGGGGTAGTTTTTCCAGTCCTCATCTTTATTGCTTGTGTATTATTACAATAATGTCTTTTATTTTTCTTAAATCCCATAGATGAGTGAGACTATTCTGTGTCTGTCTCTCTCCCTATGACTTATTAAACTCAGCATACTAGTTTCCATGTCCATCCATGTATAAAAAAATTTCATGACGTCCTCTCTCCTAACGGATGCAATGTATTTCATTGTGTAAAGGTACCAGTTTCTTTAGCCATAATCTGTTGTCAGGCATCTGTGTTGTTTCCAGATTATAGCTATTGTAAATAGCGCTGTAATGAATATAAGTGTGCAGAAAGCATTTTGTATTGTATATTTGTGTTCCTAAAACATATCTCTAGGAGTGGTATACCTCGGTAATATTGTAGCTCAGTTTCCAGTTTTTCTAGGAATCTCTATATTGTTTTCCACAATGACTGGACTAGATGGCATTTCCACCAGTAGTGAATGAGAGATACATTCTCTCCATGTACCTGCCAGCACTGATTGTTTTTTGTTTGTTTGTTTTGTTTGTTTTTGTTTTGTTTTTTGGGGTCACACCCAGTGACACTCAGGGGTTATTCCTGGCTATCCTCTCAGAAGTCGCTCCTGGCTTGGGGGACCATATGGGAAACTAGGGGATCGAACTGCGGTCCGTCCTAGGCTAGCACAGGCAAGGCAGGCACCTTAACTCCAGCACCACCACCCGGCCCCAAGCACTGATTGTTTTTGTTCTTTGTGATATGTGCCAGTTCTGTAGCGTGATTCGTAGTTGTTTTGATTTGCATCTCCCTGATGATTAGTGATGTGGAACATTTTTGTGCCTTTTGGCTAGCTGTATTTCTTATTTGAGGAACTGTCTATTTCTTCTCCTCATTTGTTTATGGGCTTAGGTTTTATTTCTTGTTAAGTTCTGTCACTACATTATATATCTACATATTAACTCCTTATTTGATGGGTTTTGGTGAATAGTTTCTCCCATTCTATTGGTGGCCTTTGTATTCTCATCACTATTTCCTCAGGTGCAGAAGCATCTCAGCTTAATATAGTCTTCCATCTGTTTATCTCAGTTTCCACTTGAATAGAAAGAGCTGTTTCCTCCTTGAAGATGTCATTAGTCTCAATATCATAGTGTGTTTTACCTACATATTTGTGGGAGACTGCTTAAACCTAAGACAAAATGGAGTCTCTTCGCCTTTAGTCCTGTGCTGAGTGGAACCTGAGGCACAGATGTCCTTGTGACAAAGGAAATAGCTAACCACCAAAAGTTAAAATTATCTAGGGCAGTCAGCCACACAACCTGGAGGAACTTGCTTAAATAAAAGAGTTTTGTTAAAGGTTCCTTATAGAATTCATAAGTGAAAGATTGATGTCTGATCTTTTATTTTACAAATATTGTACTTGCTTTTAGCTAAGAATTGTAGAGTTTAAGATTCTGTTGACCAAAAGTTTAACAATGTTGGAAAAACAGGATGTTCCCTCTAGGTAAGATGAAAACAAGATGTTCCCTTTAGGTAGGATGTTTTGCTCCTTCTGCCTGCCTCCTCTTACCTCTCCCTATTTACAGCAGTTGTTTTTTAGAATAACTGCTGTTAGAGTTAAGAAGTTGTTTTGCCCTTTTTTGGAAAAAGCTTATGTTTGAACATTGATTGACAAGTTGTAAAACCACCCCTTTTTGGAAGAGTATAAATATAACTCTGGTGTTGAAATAAACGGCCTTTGATCAGAACTTTGTCTTGGGCATTATTTAACCTCTTGAGAATTGCTTTTTAGGAAAAGACAAGATCGGAATGGGTCCACGTAATAACTGGAGATCCCCTCTATCCTACCCCCGCGGGTCAGGGGTCCCCACAGGGGGTCTCACATATTTTTCTGCATTATTTATGGTTTTGGGTCTGATACCAAGGCCTTTAATCCATTTACATTTGACCTTTGTGCATAGTGTTAAATGGGGGGCTGAGTTTGCTTTTTTGTATGTGGCTGAATATTTGTCTGAACACTTGTTGAAGAGGCTTTCCTTACTCCATTTTGCATTTATCAAATATTAATTGATCAGATTTCTGAAGAACATTCTCTGAATATTCAAGTTTATTACATTGACCTGATAGTCAATACCATACTTTTTTATTTTAATGACTATTACTTTGTAATACAATTTAAAGTGGGGGAAAGTGTTGCCTTTTCCTAAGGGTTGCTCTAGCTATTTGTGGGTATTTATTATTCCAAATGAATTTTAGAGGTGTTTGATCCAATTATTTGAAGCATTCCATGGGAATCCTTAGAGTAATTGTATTAAATTTGTAAAATGCTTTGGGGAGTATTGCCATTTTAATGATGTTAATTATCCCAACCCATGAAGAGGGTATGTGTCTTCATTTTCTGTGTCTTCTTTTATTTCCTGTAGCAGTGTTTCATGGTTTTCTATTATAGGTTCTTCATCTCTTTAGTTGACTTCAAGGTATTTCAGCTTGTGATGTACTAATACGAAAGGGATTGCTTTATTGATATCCATTTCTTTTCTATCATTATATGAATACTGATTTTAGCGTGTTAATTTTTGAATCTTGCTACTTGCTATATGAGTATTATTTCTAGAGACATTTTGGCAATTTTTAGGATTTTCTAAATATAGTATCAGGTCATCCACAAATAGTGAGCTCTTGACTTCTTCTTACCTATATGGATGTTCTTGATATCTTTTTGTTGCCTAATTGCTATGGCTAAAACTTACAGCACAATTTTGAATAGGAGTAGTGAGAGGGAAAGCCTTATACCAGATTTGAGAGAAAAGGCATTAGCTTATCTCCATTAAGAATAATATTTGCCATTGACTTGTGACGAATGGTCTTGAAATTTTTGAAAAAAATTTCCATCTTGCTGAGAGTATATTTTTTTTATCAAGAATGGGTATTGTACCTTATTAATTGCTTGCTCTGCATCTATTGATATGAATATATGTTTTTTTTCTTTTTCTTTTTGGTGATTTTTGTTTGTTTTTGGTTTTCGGGCCACACCCAGTAACGCTCAGGGGTTACTCCTGGCTATGCGCTCAGAAGTCTCTCCTGGCTTGGGGGACCACATGGGACGCCAGGGGATCGAACTGCAGTACCACGGTTCGTCCTAGGCTAGCACTGGCAAGGCAGACAACTTACCTCTAGCACCACCGCATTGACCCCTATTTTTCTTTTTTTGATATGATTTATTATGTTGATAAATTTATGTATGTTAAACCATCTTTATATTCCTGAAATAAAACATACTCTATCATGTTGTATGACCTTCTTGATGAGGCAGTGATTATTATTTGCCAGAATTTTGTTGAGGATATTTGCATCTGTGATCTTTAGGGATATTGGTCTGTAGTTTTCTTTTTATGCAGCACCTCTGCCTGGTTTTAGTATCAGGGTGGATTTAGCTTCATAAAAACTATTTGGGAATGTTTGTTTCTTCAGTTCTATGAAAGAGCCTGAAAATTATTGGTATTATTTCCTCTTGAAAGGTTTGAAAGAATGTTAGTGAATCCATCTGGTCTGGGGTTTTGATATGGGGAAGACTTTTGATTACTATTTTAATTCCCTGATAGTGATGGGTCTGTTTAGATATGTTAGATCATTCTGGTTCAACTGTGGAAGGTTATAAGAGTTCAGTAATTTATGCACTTCTTCCAGGTTCTCATGTTTTGTGTCAAAGTGTTTCTCAATGTAGTCTTTGACTACACTTGAATATCTGCATTATCTGTAGTTTTCACCCCTTTCATTTCTAATCTGGTTGATTTAGTTTTTCTTCATTTCTCTGTGAGTTTTACTAGTGATTTATCTATCTTGTTTATATTTTTTGTTTGTTTGTTTTTGGGCCACACCCGGCAGTACTCAGGGGTCACTCCTGACTATCTGCTCAGAAATAGCTCCTGGCAGGGACGGGGGATCATATGGGACACTGATATTCGAACCAACCACCTTAGGTCCTGGATCTGCTGCTTGTAAGGCAAACACCACTGTGCTATCTCTCTGGGCCCAATCTTGTTTATATTTTCAAAGAACCAACATTTGCTTTCTATAATCTTTTGGATTGCTTTTTGAATTTCTATTTCATTGATTTCTGCTCTAAGCTTTGAATATCCCTCTGCCTACTTTTTTTTTGTTTTTGGTTCTTTTTGTTGATCATTTTCTAATTTTCTAAGCTGTGTCATTAAGTTATTTATGTGGGCACCTTATTTCTTCCTGATTTGTGCTTGCAAAGCTATACATTTTCCTTTTAGTAGTGCTTTAGCTGTGTCCAACTAATTTTGATATTTTGTTTCTTCATTTGCATTTGTTTCCAGGAATATTTTATTTCTTCTTTGATTTCATCTCTGATCCACTGGCTGTTCAGTAGTGAACTTTTTAATTTCCAGGTGTTAAAGTTTTTTTCCCAGTGTATCTTTGGAATTCATTTCTATCTTCAGTGCCTTGTGATCAGAAAAGGTATTCTGTACAATTTTTGTTTTCTTTATTATATGGAGTTATGTTATGTGGGCCAGATGTGGTCTATCCTGGAGAATGACCAATGTGCACTGGAAAAGAATGTGTATCCAGTTTTCTGAAGATTATTTGCCAAATATATATGTATGTACCATATATATGTACATATATGTACAACATACATTAATGTTGATAAATGTATGTTGATATATATCAATTAGGCCACTTTCCTCCAATTGTCCTTTTAGAGCTAGATATTTTTGTGGGGGAATGTGAGCTACACGAGGTGACACTCAGATGCTACTGCTGGTTATGATCTCAAAAATTGCTTCTGGCTTGGGGGACCATATGGGATGCTTGGGAATCAAACCATGGTCTGTACTGGGTCACCTGTGTGCATGACAAATACCCTACCACTGTGCCATCACTCCGGCCCCTCAGAGATAGTATATTCTTGTTGTATTTAAGCCTGGTTGACATATGAGGGGTAACAGTACATAGTTGAGGTCTCCAACTATTATTGTGTTGTTATTGATATCTTCCTTTAGATTGGAAGCAATTATATTAAATATTTTGCTGTTCCCTCATTTGGCTGCAGATATGCTTAGGAATGAGATTTCTTCATTGTGTACATATCTCTTCATTATTATGTAATGTCTATCTTTATCCCTTATAACTCTTCTAAGTCTAAAGTTTGTGTTATCTGATATTAATATGACCACTCCAGAGTATTTACAGGACTTGTTTTCTTGGATGATTTTTCTCCAAACTTTGATTTTGAGTCTACATTTGTTCTGATTATTCAGATGTGTGTCTTGTAGAAAGCAGAATGTTGGATTCAGCTTTTTGATCTATTTTGTTACTCTGTGTCTCTTAACTGGTGTATCTAGTCCATTGATGCTGAGAGAAATAATTGTCATGTGATTTAGTGTTTTGTTTATTTGTTTGTTTGTTTGTTTTGGGGGCTATACCCAGTGATGCTCAGGGGTTACTTCTGGATAGGTGCTCAGAAATCACTCCTGACCCGAGGGGGAGACCATATGGGACTCAGGGAATCAAACCACGGTCTGTCCTAGGTTAGACACATGGAAGGCAATTGTCCTACCTGCTTGTGCCACTGCTCCAGCCTGGTAGTGTTATCTTTATACAGGAGCTTGGTATGCCTGTTTGTCTGTCTAATCTTAATGTAAATCTCTCAGTTTTTCTTTTAAAGCTGGTTTTGAATCTATAAAGTTTCTGAGCCTTTGTTTATCTGTGAAGCTATGTATACTTCTTATAACTTGAATGTGAGTATGTCTGGTATAGTGTTCTAGACAAAGCTTTCATTTTGTTGAAATGTTTCACTATATGTTTCCACTGCCTTTGTGCCATGAGGGATTTTTTTGACAGTTTTGCTGATATTGTAATGATGCTCTTTTGAATGTGATTTCCTTTTTTTTTGGGGGGGGGGCACAACTGGTGATGCTTAGGGGTTTACTCCTGGCTGTGCATTCAGAAATTGCTTGGGAGACCATATGGGACACCAAAGGATTGAATTGCCGTTTGTCCTAGGTTAGTCCATGCAAGGCCAATGTCCTATCTTTTGTGCCACCACTTTGGCCCCTTTAATTTCCCTTTTTGATCTAGCTGCTTTCAGTATTCTTTCCCTATCTGTGGAGGTCTTCACTGTGACTACAATGTACGTTGGGGTTCTTTTGTGGGGTTTCTTTTAGATGGTATTCTTTGTGCATGCAGGATTTGGTTGCATACAGTCTTTAGTGCTGGGAGTTTCTCTGCGATATCCTTGATTGTTAATTCTTCCTGGGGATTGTCTTCCTGGGTCTTGGGTCTTTAATGATTCTTATGTCGCTTCTGTTGAGTTTATTAAAGACTTCCATTTTCATCTGTTTACGTTCTTTGATGTTTATTTCCATTGTTTGATCATTTGATTTAAGTCTCTTTTTCAATCACTAATGTTGTATGCTGTTGTTATTCTCTCACCTTCCAGCTTACTGATTTTCTTCTCAGTTTCTGTTACTTTGTTGAAGAGGCTTTCCATTGAGGTTTTCATTTTGTCTACCAAGTTTTTTCAGTCCT
Organism: Crocidura indochinensis; assembly: GCA_004027635.1. Taxonomy (NCBI): domain Eukaryota; kingdom Metazoa; phylum Chordata; class Mammalia; order Eulipotyphla; family Soricidae; genus Crocidura; species Crocidura indochinensis. Next base: position 16,013 of record PVKC010022395.1, read on the forward strand.
AGTACTTTAGTTTTGCGTTTAATGATTTCTATGATTATATCCTCTTGATTCTTATTTGTGTTTTTTTCAGCTTGATCAATGCTTACTTTTTATGAGGATGTTTCATTTTTCTTCTCCAAACTATTATTTGAGAAGCTAAATAGATGGTTGACACTTTTCAAGTCATCAGAGCTGTCACCTTCATTCTCAATGCTTGGTTCTGGCCTGTATTGTTTCTCCACTGTGTCACTTTTGGTATGGTTTTCTAGTGGGGTTCATTGGCTACAAGATGTATGCGGTCCTGTTCCTCTGGATCTGGCCTTCATGGATGAGAATGACTCAACTCTGAAGAAGTGCCCTCAGAAAAAATCTGGGTGGAGTGTTTCAAGTTCCAGGACACAGCAGTGAAGTATGGAAGTGAAGCACAGAAGTGAAATATAGAGATAGTCTCCAATGTCTGCCATGCGCCAAAGCATACAGCAAAAATCCCAGGCTCTCTTTTTGATTCTTCTTAATAAATGATTCAATTCTTTTATAAAGACCATGAAGAAAGATTAGTACAGTGACTCTGCTTGAAAGAACTTATGCTGTTTTTCCAAGGAAAATGGTGACATTGCAAGTACAAATAAATGCCATCTAAAGATGTTTTGATTCATATCTATAAAAAATTAACCTTCAATCTCTTCTTTGTGTATTTAATTTGCTTAATTCTTTTGCTTAATTATTCTCTAAAACACTTTAATTGGACAAATATAATTTCAGGATTGAGATTGTACCATGAAGTAATTGAGAAAATTGAGTTCACAATTGTTGAAGTTCTTGTTACATTCAAGTCAAGACTATAAAGTAAAACTACAATATTACACTTCCAAAATATGATTTGAAAAACATGTTAATTGAATTTAAGGGTTGTAAAATACAATGTGCATTTCCTTTGAGAAAACTTGTGATCTTCAACCTCATTATTATATTTTTCAATCTATTATATCATCATTTAGCGGAAAGTTGCCATATGTGAGTCTGCACCCCATTTTCCACAGGTTTATGAAAAGAAACAACCATCAGTAAAGTTTGAAATCTTCTTAAAAGTCATTAAAAGTGAAATTCAAAATTATAATATTAAATTTTGATGTTTGTTTCAGAGCCACACTTTTTGATGCTCTGGATTTTCTTGACTCTGCACTCAGAAAATTCTTCCAAAGAATATGAGTCCATTTGCCAATACCCAACTGATCACATAAAATAATTCTTGGTCGATTATTTTTGTTATAATTTATTGCTTTTGTGAAAAAGACTTGTTTTAGAAAAAGAAGATATTGTCTCAAAGATACAGTCATTATTTTATTTTATTTTATTTAAACACCTTGATTACATACATGATTGTGTTTGGATTTCAGTCATGTAAAGAACACCACCCATCATCAGTACAACGTTCCCATCACCATTGTCCCAAATCTCCCTCCTCCCCACACACTCCTGCCTGTACTCTAGACAGACTCTCCATTTCCCTCATACGTTCTCATTTTTAGGACAGTTCAAAACGTAGTTATTTCTCTAACTAAACTCATCACTCTTTGTGGTGAGCTTCATGAGGTGAGCTGGAACTTCCAGCTCTTTTCTCTTTTGCATCTGCAAATTATTATTATTGCAAGAATGTCTTTCATTTTTCTTAAAATTTATTTCACTCAGCATGATAGATTCCATGTACATCCATGTGTAGGAAAATTTCATGACTTCATTTCTCCTGACAGCTGCATAATATTCCATTGTGTATATGTGTAGAAATCCGTTCCCAGGAGAGGTTCGATGATGGAGGTAGGGAGGACGAGGTCTCTACCCTCCAGGTCGGAAACC
>PVKC010022396.1:0-17737 GCA_004027635.1 Crocidura indochinensis
CTTTTAGAAACTCTATGCCACTAAAAATGAGAACCTGGAAGAAATGGATAAATTCTTGGACTCTTATAATCTTCCACGATTGAATGAAGAGGATGTAGCATATCTAAACACACCCATCACTATTGAGGAAATTAAGACAGTAATCAAATGCCTGCCCAAAAACAAAAGCCCAGGCCCAGATGGATTTAGTAATGAATTCTTTCAAACCTTTCAAGAGAAACTACTATCAATCCTGGCAAGACTTTTTCATGAAATTGAAAAAACAGGAACACTTCCAAATAGTTTTTATGAAGCCAACATCACCATTACAGATCAGGGTAAGGTCATAAATGTTTACATACACACAATTATAGATAAGGGTAAGGTCAGAAATGTTTACATACACAACATATACACAACATTGATATATTGAATACCAGAAATAATTGTATTATGAACTACTCTGTAAACCACAATGACTACCATCAAAATTTTTTATTTTATTTTTTTAGATTGGGGTGGTTGTTTGGGCCACACATGGTGACACTCAGGACCAACTCCTGGCTATATGCTCAGAAATTGCTCCTGACTTGGGGGGACCATATAGGATGCCAGGGATAAAACTGAGGTTCATCCTGGGTCAGCTGCATGTAAGGCAAATGCGCTACCCCTGCGCTATCACACCAGCCCCAATAATTTTATTTTTAAAAAGAAATCATTCTTTCATAAAGAATTGAATGATTTTTAACATTTTATTATGGCATATTTAAAATTTTCTACAATGGAACCAGAGAGCTAGTACAAAAGATAGGTACTTACTTTACATATGACAATAAGGTTCAACATAAAGGACCCATAGGATTTCTTGAGCACAATATTGATCACAATAGCAGTGATCTATAAGCACAGAGCCAGCAGCAAGCTCAAAGCATTGACACGTGTGCAACCACAAAACAATCAAAAAAATTACAAGTGATTTCACATTTAATTCTCAAAATCTAACCTCACGAATATGACCAAAAATATGAGTATGAAACAATATTTTGCTAACTATAGGCAAGTCTAACATTATTTCTGGCCAATCCTTAAATTTATATGGCCTAAAACAGTCTACTTTAACCTTGTCATTTAAAAAGTCATTAATAATAGAGTTTTTAAGTGAGATTGAATTGTTCAGTGTTAGCAACATGATAATGGTAAACTACATTCTATGTGGTCCTGACATGGTTCAGTTTAATAACAAAACAAGAAATAGGGGGAACTCCACTCTCGCAAGAAATTCTGAAATTGTCATATACTGCACATTTCCTTGTGAGATTTTTCCATATACAGAGGCCCCATCTCTCTTTCCTGACCTGAGTGAAATTGGTTTCCATAGTGTAATTCATGTAAATGTCCACCTAGTCATCCATTAATCGTGTCATGGGAGGAAAATGTTTTCCAAGGTAAAGCCTAGATTTAAAGGATCCAGCTGAAGTTTTATAATACTTAGCCAGTTAGTTGATGATTTGAGAATTTTGAAATTCATAGAGTCTGACCACTCCAGAACTGTAGGCACCACTTTAATACTCCAGGGAACCCACACTGTAGTGTAGACTGTAGTTGTGCAGGGGCAAGAGGACTGTGTTGTGTACAACCTATAAGTGTTTTTGTGACAGCACATGTCCTAGTGTTCTGTCTGCACATTGCCTCCCAGGAGGACCCTAGATAGGGATCTCCTTCCCTGCTCTGCACTGACCCTTCTTGGGAATTTTCATGTGTTGTGCTAATTATGCCAACAAGACCTCTCTAAAAACCACTTTGAGCTATGGATGGGCAGTGTTCTTCTAGGGAAGGGAAGAGCAGATGTTCTCCCCTGAGATATGAGCATTTTGACCCTGATCTCTGGCATCCCACAGGGTCCCTGCCTAACCCACCAAAGTAAGGCCTGAGCACCACACAATGTGGCCCCCAAACAAAAACAAACCCAGAGTAACAAGAAATCTCACAATTTACCTGCAAACTATGCTCATATTGTGAAGGTCTGACTGTAGCATGTGTCCTTAAAGATGGCGTATGACATTAAAAACATAAATTCTGACTCTGATAGAGTTCCGGGCTCTGCCTGACCTGTAAGACTCACATCTGCTCACAACACGATTAAACTTACTGGGTCACACCCCAGAGCTGGTTGCGACACTTTTCATAAACTTTTTAAAACAATATCATTTAGGATCAAGAGCAGAGAGAGAACTTGTCCAGCATCGACAAGATTGACCTGGGTTCAATCTCTGACATCCCAGCACCATCAGGAGTGATTCCTGAGCACCAAGCTAGGAGAAAGCCCTGAGCACTGCTGGGTTTGTCCCAACAGCATCCCTCAAAAAATGAAAAATAAATCAATAAGACGTACAGTTTAGGCCAGAGACAGTAGAGTGGGTGAAGCGCTTGACTTATGCCTGAGCAGAGTCAGGAGTCAGCCCAGAGCACAGCGGCATGTGGTCCCCCAAAAAAGAAACCCCTGGAGATTAGCAGTACTGGTCTGGTTGTTAAGCCTGCCTTACAGGCCTCTAAATCCTGGTCTTCGGCAAAATTTCTAGGGCTAGCCAAAGTATTGAGAGCAAGAGTCTGGAAGCTATGAAAGAGAGAAATAAAGAGAGAGTGTGTGTTTGCCATAGAGACAGACAGGAATAAGAGTAGAGGAGTTGGGGGAAGAGGGTAAACTATGGTTATTGGTGGCAGGAAATGTGCACTGGTGAAGGGATAGGTACTGGATGTTGTATGATTTAAATTAAATTGTGAGCAACTTTGTAATTGTGTATCATGAGTGATTCAATTAAAAGATTTATTTTTTAAAAATCTAAAAAAAAAAAGAGTCTGGAAGCTCTGATCAGAAGCCGACTATGGTGTTGGTGGGGGTAAGGGGGTGGGGGAATGGAGGCAGGGCTTTGTGCTGCAGCTTTGCTTAGGTCCCTCATTCCAGGGGCAGGGCTAGTGGCCAGGAGGAACCCTGGGCCATGCCTGTCACTTTTTCAGGGTGGCAACCTACCTCGGGAATTCAAAACTCAGCCCTGTATCAAAACTTATCAGACACTGGAGCAACATGGAAAAAAACCAGGCAGAGGAAACAGGTGCATCAAGTTAGGAACAAAGTTAGCAACTAAGCTGTAATTGTTGTCGAATGGGGGCTAAGATGCTGGATGCTCGAGGACAAGGGCAAGTAATCAGGCAGTTACTCCTGACTCTTCGCTCAGAAATCACTTCTGGCAGCCTTTCGGTGTTTCATATGGACCCCTTAGTACAGTTAGGAGTAATTAATTATTTTTTGTTCCCTTTGTTTGTTTGGTTGGTTGGTTTTGGTTTCTTGTTTTGGGGCCACATGCTTGACACTGAGCTGTTACTCCAGGCTATATGCTCAGAAATTTCTCCTGGCTTGTGGGACCATATGGGACACCTGGGGATCGAACCGAGGTCTGTCCTAGGCTAGTGCAGGCAAGTCAGACACTTTAGCCCGTGCCATGGTTCTGGCCCCAGAAGTAATTAATTCTTAATTTCAGAGCTAGAAGTAATCCCTAGTATAGCACAAAAAAATTGATCATCCAATTGTTTAAACTGTGATACTACACAAACATTGAGATTACTAGTGAAATAGGCTGACTCATGTCATTAGTTGACTGGAGAATAGAACTGAGCACTAAGAATGAGAAATTTGGGTTTATTTGCATCTTGAGCCAGTCTCAGAGGTCATAAGCTTAACCACGGCTATGCCAGGTGGCTGCATGAGGAAGCAAGCAGCACTGGGTATTAGCATCTCCTTTGTGCCAGACGCCCACTATAGCTCCTTGAGCTGTATCTCAAACCCAGAGTGAGATTATTTCATCATTATACTAATGGAACATCTTGATTTCCCTGTTTTCCTTAGAAACATAGAAATATAGTCTCTCTCCCAAGATTAAATTGGAAAGAAAATTAAAAATTGACATATATTGGGATTAAAGATAAAGACCAAGATTTAAAAAAACAACACCCTATATCATGCATGCAAGCATTTCTCTGAAATAGGAAAAAGAAACCTGAACAAAAATATGTTAAAAATTCTTGGGAGAAGAAATGAAACCACTATGAAAATTTACATGCTGGATGTGAACCAAACCAACCTACCAACCTACCAACCAACCAGCCAACCAACCAACCAACCATTCAACTTGGGTGCAAATACTTCCCTCCACTGAGATCCTCTAGTACAGGCCACAGTCGAAGAAGATGAGGCTAACTCGTATAATGGTGAGAAGGATCTTGACAAGGTGGTGACAATAGCAACTGTGAGGGTTGACATCTTCTAACTGCTCCCAAAGGAACAAAATGCTCTGGAAAAAAATATGGGGGCATTTCATTTTATATTTGAAGTAGTGGTTGACAAGAATTGAATTGGGATTCTTTATTTTTTTTTCTTTCTCTTTTTTGTGGCACAGGACATGAAATGCTAACAGTTTATAAATACTGTTTTTCAGGAGAATAGAAGTGATTGAAAGGTAGGTCCTTTTTATGTCAAAAGCTAGTAAGCTGGAGATGTGTTAATAAATAAACTCTAATGCTAACAAAACTAGAATGTGTTGTGTAGAAATGCTAATTTCTGTTACTGAAATGGGCACTGGGATAGAAGAACCATCGAGTAAGCCATTAAACATTTCTAAGTACCAGTTTCCTTATCATCTCTAGTGCATACATAGGGTTATGAATATGCAAATTTACATTGATCAACTGTTTATGTGTTCTTTAAACATACCATTCAAACACAAGATGTTTCCAGTAACATGAACGGCAATAAAATTTTTGTCATTGGAGATCTCATCTAATATCTTTTTAGAATAATAAACTGAAGGCAGTAGGGGAATTTGCAAGCCACTGGTCTCTTCTACTGTTCAGAAAGGCTGATATCTGACCATCAACTTTCATAGAGAAGGGCTGGGGTGATACATGCAGCAAAACCCGGGTCAATCTCTTGCGTCTCACTTACCTTGCCTCCCCAACCAGTGATTCCTGAGTGCAAAGCCAGAAGAAAGCTCTGAGAATCACTAGATGTGCTAAAAACAAAACAAAACTAAATAAAAAAGAACCCTTTCTTCTAGAAAATAATTCAGCCAATGGTGAGGCTGGTGTCTAGCAGTTTTCCCTAGCTAAATGCAGAATTTGTGAAACTAATACTAGTAATTGGCTCTTAAAGAATGTCTCACCAGCCACCTCACATTTTTGTTTTCTTAATGAATCATCAACACCTCTTGCTAGCTTTCAGAGTTTAGGATTGCCCTATTACCAGCCAAGGATTCCAGATTTCAATTATTTTGGGCTGTTGACATACCGGATATGACTTGGGCATTGTTAACCAAGGAAAGAAAAATAAAACATACTGCAATGAAACCAACTTTATAGAAACAAGTAATGTGTAAGTGTTCCTTGTGGTAATCAAAATCACTAATGTTCTGGCTGGTGGGATGTGTAGCAAATTTAAGCTTCTAATTTATGTTTATTTGTGAATGGAGGGATACAAAAATAACATCGTTTAACGCAGTGAAAGAAACAATTCACCGGGGCCGGGAGATAGCATGGCGGTAAGGCGTTTGCCTTTCATGCAAAAGGTCATCGGTTCGAATCCCGGTGCCCCATATGGTCCCCCGTGCCAGCCAGGTGCAATTTCTGAGCATGGAGCCAGGAGTAACCCCTGAGCACTGCCGGGTGTGACACAAAAACCAAAAAAAAAAAAAAAAAAAATTCACCAAGAGTATTCTAGCTAATGATTTTTTTTCTTTCAGATTTGAAGGAATGATGCAAAACTTCATTTACGTACCAGCCACAGCTTAGTGAGTTCATAGTCTTGAAGGTGAGGAAACCAAGTAGAGTCCCCTGGGAAGTGGGCCCCCTGCAAAGTGTGGGTCTTCTGGGGGGCTTTGCTAGAGCAAATGAAGAATGGCCAGATAATGAAGGCACAGACCCACCTAGAGGAATGTAAGTTATCTGATTGACCCCACGTTCATGCCCCACCCCTCATCCGCAAGCACGCCAGCATTCTGAAACTGTTAACAGACTTAACGGACAGCCACAGGGAGAGTCGTGATCCTTGAAGCATGGTGCTATTGGCCACCTTCTTCTGCTGTGGACAGACTCCTTCTTAGCCTGTGCTACTGCAGTAGCATGCCAGGTACGAGACTCGCTCCCCAGTTCTGTGCTCCAGAAGGAGAGCTGGCACCCCAACCTTCTCTGACCTCTGCCAGAGCATCTGGGGAGGAGTCACAGGGAGGTTCCCACTGGACAGCAGTGTCCAGCTCTGGCCCGGCAGGATGGTTGCTCTGAGCCAAGCTGTCACCTGAGCCTTTACTTCTCAGAGAGTGTCTCAGTCTCACTCAATCTCTTAGCACAGGCCTACCTCATAGCACATGGGACTCATGCCCCCCAATATCACACCTTCTTGCTGGTTAACTTTGCCCTGGAGCCATGTCCAGTCCTTCCTGGCACAAGGTCTACAACCCGGCTCCCTTCCCTATTCTCCAAGAACCAAGAGCCCGAAGACAGCACCAACCAGAGTGAGGCCAGCTTCTGTGAGCTTTGTGGATAGCAGGGAGACACACTGATGCATGTCTACACAACCACAACCAGAGACACACAGACACACAAACTTGCATGTTCAGACACAGCCTCATGTGCACATAGGCACAGCCACATCCAGACACATGTGATCATACAGACACAGACACAGGTAATTAGATACAGACATCCAGTCTCACCCAGACTATGCAGTGACACATAATCACACACAGCTACATAGACATGTATTCTGGATCCCTGGCCTCCCCCTTCCGTCTCCACAGAGTTGGGCATGAAGCACTCTTCTGCACGCCCATTCCATCACCACTCTGTCCCCATGGCAGCCAAATCAGACGGCCACAGTCAAGCCTTGGTTCACTTTTCCCCAGCTTCCAAACTGCCACTCCCCAAGAATTCTTGCATGTGTCCTTCACCCTTGAGCACTCCTGGGAGCCCCTCTAGCCCTGCCCTTTCTTGGTGTTCTCCCAGCAAGTGAGCCCAGCCCAGGATAGGCACTACGCTGCCCAGGCTTTCTATTTCTGTCCCCCTACCAAAATTGAGCCCCTTGGGAAGCTTCAGTCCCATCCATAAGAGCTCAGTAGCACCCATGTTTGTCTTTGGGTGTGTCCTAGCACAGTCCTGAAGAGAGAACACCCAGGGGTCTGGCCTAGGCTGGCTGCCAGGTCAACACCTGGACAGCCATGCTAGTTCTTGACTGCATATTCGCTACCAAGGAATGGCCAAACACCCATTCAGAGAAAAGTAGAAGATGCAAGTCAAGGGCAAGGCCCCATGTGTGTGACCAAAGCCCTTTGCTCATGAGACTTCCCCATCCCACCAGGAGCCCCTTCATCCAGTCTTTTAGGACCTTCTTTTTGCCTGGATACTTATCTGGATGCTTATCTCCCGAATTCTGCCATTTTCATCCACCCTCTACCCTTTCATTTTCCAATGCTTCTTGTACCACAGGTGTTTCCTCCAGTTCTAAGGCAAAAAACTGCTTGGAGAAAGGTGGCTAGCTCCATTCCAGCATTTGGTGCAGAGAGCCTCTTCAAAGAGACCACTACTGCTGTTTAGCAATCCCTTAATCCTTTACCCCAGCTTCTGGCACAGAAGTTCCCCAAACCTTTACTCCTTTTTCCACTTCTAGTCCTTGACTTCAAGAGGTGACCTTGAGGGGCCCGGGAGATAGCATGGAGGTAAGGCGTTTGCCTTTCATGCAAAAGGTCATCGGTTCGAATCCCGGTGCCCCATATGGTCCCCCGTGCCTGCCAGGAGCAATTTCTGAGCATGGAGCCAGGAGTAACCCCTGAGCACTGCCAGGTGTGACCCAAAAACCAAAAAAAAAAAAAAAAAGAGGTGACCTTGAATGATTCAGGTGACCTAGAATAGTGCACAGGTGATGGGGGCTGTTCTTCTTATGACTGAGGCCCAACTATATTATTGTTTATTATTTTGAAGAATAAAGTATAAATTTTTTTAAAAAGTGCCCTCAACTTTTTTCATAGGACACTTTCTCTTAGAGCCAAGTAGAGCAGTATTTCTCAACTCTTTTCAACTGTGGTTCCCTTCTAGCATGGCGCAGATATGATTTAATACCCAGGAATACACATAGTCCCCTGAGCACAGAGCTTTAAAAAAGCCCTGCTCATAGTCAGAAAACAAAAGAAACATCAACTTCTTGCTAAACCTTAGGAATACCTTAGGAGTTCTAAGATTGTCCATATTTCTTCTCCTTTAATAGGTGACGGACTTTATTATTTATAGGTTTTGATTTGGGGGGATTTTATCATAGGTCCAAAGTACATAGATTAAAATGAAGTAAAGAGTAAGTTAATTATATAACTGAAATGTCAAAGACTTCAACAGTAATATGAACATTTTCATGTTTGTATCAAAATTTAGTGCTTTTAAAAAAATATTAGGTTTGGGGCCAGAGAGATAGCATGGAGATAAGGCATTTGCCTTTCATGCAGAAGGATGATGGGTCGCATCTCTGTATTCCATATGGTCCTCAGAGCCTGCCAGGAGTGCTATCTGAACAGAGCCAGGAGTAGCCCCTGAGCGCTGCTGGGTGTGACCCAAAATCCAAAAAAAATTATATTTATGATGAAATCACTGATATGACATAAAGCATATGAAATGATTATTTTCTAGGTTCTACTTTACACTATATTTTTAATTAATTACATTTTTGAATTACAAGTCTTTCACAGTTATATTTAAGGTACAGATCAACAGTGAATTTGGGCTCTCCAATGGCTCCCCACTCAATGGGTCACTGATAAATCTAGATTGTCTGACATCCAGGCTTAACAGGGTCGCTTTGGGTTTAAGGGAATCCATTTTATTCTAAGGATGGCGAGGGAGAGAAGGCTTAGGAATGAAGCAGTTTTGTTGGTGCCAAGGAGGTCAAACAACTTCTCCTGGGAGCCAAAAAGAAGCCTCTAGAAACTAGTAGGGTAATGCGTTTTTGTTTTCCTAGCTAGGAAGACTTTTTATTAGTGACTTAGGCCTTTCCCACAAACTACAATGAAATATTCCATGTGCTAACAACATAGGTTTTAAAAGATAAATTCTGCATTTTAATAAGACTTGAAACAAATAATATTTCTAGTAGCACTCACAGAATTGCACAGTATGAAAAATGCACACACTGTCCTTGGTATGCCCAGAAACTCCAGGACCTCTCAGTGCTGGAACTTCTATTTTTTGAAGCTTTTCCCATCCTTGCCAGCATCTGCTTTTGTCTCCCCCCTCTGGGTCCCTTTCCTCCTTTGTCATCAGGGGTCCTTTTCAGCAAGGACTCTAGCTTTGGAGGAGCAGGTTCAGTTGACAATCCTGCAGGGTTCTCTGCATCCTTCGTCCTGCATTCTGGTTTTATCGCCTTTATCGTTTCTCTCAGCCTTTCTTTGGAGGTCTGGTGGCAATGTGTGGGATGCAGGTCCTCACACCGGGATCCTGTGTGGACTTTGATGGGTCCAGTGGCCCAACTGAACCACCTTTTCTTTCGATTCTCAATTTTTCTTCGTGGTTTTTGGGATCTAGAAGGTTTATCAAAAAGATGTGGTTGTTTCATCTTTTTTTGACTGCGAGCAGGGCTTTTTCCTAGCTATGTGCTCAGGGGACTCCTATGTGTTACTGGTATTAAATCATATCTGCTCCATGTAAGGCAAAAGCTTTACTTCCTGTAATATCTCTCTGGCCCTCATTGGATTTTTAATGAAGGTTGCTTTAAATATATTGATTTATTGATGTTTTTAAGAGTACAGGTTAGGGGCCGGGCGGTGGCGCTGGAGGTAAGGTGCCTGCCTTACCGCGCTAGCCTTGGATGGACTTCGGTTCAATCCCCCGTGCCCCATATGGTCCCCCAGGCCAGGGGCGACTTCTGAGCGCATAGCCAGGAGTAACCCCTGAGCGTCACTGGGTGTGGCCCAAAAACCAAAAAAAAAAAAAAGAAAAAAAAAGAGTACAGGTTAAATATTTGTTGTTTTTATTTTCTTTGGGGCACATCGCTGGTGCAAGTGTAACTTCTGGTTAATGAAGAATCATTCCTGGTGGTGCTTGGGGGATCATATGGGATGCTAGGGATTGAACCTGAATTGCCTAAATGCAAGGTCTTACCTGCAGTACTTTCTTTTCTGCCCCCCAAAGACAGAACCTTTTCCACTTACTTGCTTACCTGTCTTTGGTTAGAGATTTAAATGTTCTTAAATACTTTCCTTACGTAGTCTTCTTAGTTCCTAAAACTCTGTGCCTCATATTGCAATGATCAGCATGTAATTTAAATATTTGTTTTCTAATTACTATAAATACACAAATATAAGTTGTGTAGATTCCACTAGCATTAATTTATGAATCCCCATGTATTGTGGCTGGCCTTAACTTTGAATATTTAGTGACCAATGGAAATTATTTAATACAAGAAAATAGAAAAAGTTTATACCCTACTTTGAAAGCAGTCAAGATAGAGGTATACTCTCTTCCATGGAGGAAGGGACAATATTTTTTTTTGTTTTTTTTTTTCAGGGGAGTCAATATATTTTTATGGAGACAGAAAAAACATTGTTTTAACTCAGCGAATTGAACAAAAGTTTACAGGATTAATCTATCCAAAAAGATTATCGTTCAGACTTGAAGGAATGAAACCAAGCTTCATGGACAAGCAGAGGTGCAACTGTTCATAGCCTTGAGCCATTCCTCAATAATAGTCACCCCTCATTGTTCTTCCATATTCCTCACTAGCTTATCATTCCCCGTCATTCCTAATCATCCTTCAGTGTTTCTTATAATTCCTAGTTACTCCTCTGATCTTCCCTCACTCCTCTTCTCTCCTCATTCTTTGATATTCCTCAGCACTTTTCATCGTTCATTTCATTCTGGGAAGTGGCACCGAAACAGCTCAGGGCTCCTGCTTGGGGTCAGGGGCTATCTCCAGTCTGACTTCTCACCGAATTAGGCCCCCTGGGGAGACTGGGGACAACTCAGTGGGGACATCTACAGGGTGGGGGACGCTGGAGTGGTGTTCCCTGGAAGCTCTTCTAGAGAAAATGAGAAAGGACCAGATAATCAAGGCTCAGACCCTCATGGAATATCATGTGCAATGCGATTGGCCCCAGAATCACGCCCGCCTCATTTGCCTACAGGAACCACTTGGATGACCTATAAAGCAGAGAAGGTCCAGTCTCCAGCCTTCAGAGGAGGAGGCGAACAAAGAGACTGGATGCAGTGAAGAATGGCAGTGTGTCCCATGAAAGTACAGCTACTCCTCATTTTATGTTGTTGTGAATGGGGTGATTTTCTTCCATTAAAGAGAGTGCCAGGTAAGACTCACTTGCCAATTCTGTACTCAGAAGGATGACCTGAGATCATGGCCAGAGCACCTAGGAAGGAGTTATAGGGAGGTTTTCACTGGACAGCAATGCTCAGTGCCAGTCCTTAGGGGCCACTCTTGCTCTCAAAAAGCTGTTGTGTGGGCTTTTCCTTCTCAGTCCCACAGTCCCCACCCCGAGCATGGGTCCCCATCTCACAGTCCACAGGACTCATGGGCCACCCATGGCATACCTTGCTGATGAACTTTCTGCCCCGTGGCCATGCCTGTCCTTCCTGAGGACCTCTGATCTTGGCACAGGTCTTCACCCCAACTCTCTTCCCTATTCCCACTTGAACCACAAACTGGGCAACAGCGATGCTAGTATGGTCAGTTCCTGTGCGTTGAGTGGGGAGCAGGGTGACACAGAGATGCATGTGCACACAAACACACCCAGAAACACCCAGACACACAGATTTGCATGTGCCGACACACAGACACGTGCATACATAGACACAGTCACATCCAGGCATGAAATCCTGAAGGCACAGATGTGTACATACATAATGGATATACATACATCCAGTCACACACAAACTGTGTATAGATACACATCACACACAACCACACACATGAGTTCTGGATTCCTGGCCTCCCCTTTACTCTTCACAGGAATTGGGTATGGGGGTGCAGTTATGTACCCCAGCCCAACCCTGCTGAGCCCCCAAGACAGCCAAGCAGCCCAGACATCCACAGTCCATGCATTGAATCACTTCTCAGTTTCCAATTTGTCATGTTCCCCCAATAGTACTTGTGTGTCCTCCCTGGAGCACCCATGGGAGCCCCTCAGCAACTCAACTGAGTGAACTAGTCACTGAGAATAATCTATCCAATGAGGATATTGTGATTTGAAGGATTGATACAGAACTTCATATACAAGCCACAGCTTAAGACAGTTCCTAGACACTTCACAGTCTTGAGGTGGGAAACTCCTGAACGGGATCTCTGGAGAGTTGTTGCAGAGGCAATGATAAAGGACCAAATAATGAAGGTAGACCCCATGGCAGAGCATAGGTGACCCGAAAGGCCCCTCAGTGGCATTCATGATGTCGCCTGATGAGCTCATAGAGCCAAACCCTTTAAATATCCTTGTTCCAGGACTGAGGAGCCATAATTGTTTCTATGGTTAAGAGAAACTATTTTTTGTCCCCCAATTCACAATACAGACCAGGCAAAGGGCCTGTGTTGAGGTATATATAGGGTGCATTTACTGTACCTCCTCTTTCTATACAGTCAGTGTAAAGAACACAGCCTGTGGCAATAATTGGAAAGTCTTTTCTTTTTTTATTTTTTAATATATATAAGAAATATGGGAGCCGGGAGGTGGTGCAGGAGGTAAGGTGCCTGCTGCCTTGCCTAGGACGGACCATGGTTCTATCCCCCGGTTCCCATATGGTCCCCCGTGCCTGCCAGGAGCGACTTCTGAGCAAATAGCCAGGAGTAACCCCTGAGCGTCACTGGGTGTGGCCCAAAAATAAATAAATAAATAAATAAATAAATAAATAAATAAATAAATAAGAAATATATATAATAAATACATATATCCTTCGCCAGTGCAACATTCCCATGACCAATATCCCAAGTGTCCTTCCTCCCCACCCCACACCGGCCTATATTCTAGATAGGCTTTCTACTTCCCTCATTCAGTCACATTTTGTCATGATAGTTCTCAGTGTAATTATTTCTCTGACTGCACTAAACAATCCCTGCGGTGAGCTTCATGTCGGGAGCTATACCCTCCAGTCCTCCTCTATTTTGTCTCTGAGAATCAATACACAAATGTTTTTTATTTTTCTCAAAACTCATAGATGAGTGAGACCATTCTGTGTATATCTCTCTCCCTCTGACTTATTTCACTTAGCATAATAGATTCCAAATACATCCATGTATAGGAAAATTTCATGACTTCATTTCTTCTGATGGCTGCATAATATTCCGTTGTGTATATGTACCATAGTTTCTTTAACCATTCATCTATTGAGGGCATCTAGACTGTTTCCAGAGTCTGGCTATTGTAAATAGTGCTGTAATGAATATAGGTGTGAGAAAGGGATTTTTGTACTGTATTTTTGTGTTCCTAGGATATATCCCTAGGAGTGGTATAGACTCCCTCCCAATGCTACTATTCCTGATGCTGCCTGTCTGAGATGGTTCTCCTGTAGAAATGGAAGATTCTGCCAGGTAAGACTCCCTCGCTATTCCTCTGCTCCAGAGGAAAGAGCCGAGACCCTGGCCTTCTCCCTCCTCCCAGCAGACCAGCCTCAGCCCCGTATCTTTCCTCAGTACCCATTCATTTCCCTAGTCCAGTTGTAGCCCTGAGGGAGGGTGCCTACTGGTGTGGGCAGGTCCTCATGGCCAGGTGGCACTGACTGCATATTTGCTGCCAGAGAATGACCAAGTGCCCAATCAGAGGGAACGGGAAGATGCTACTCCAGAGCCCCACACATAACAAATGCTGCTCTTCCCATCCTCCACACATGCTGGTCTAGAAATCCCCAACAGCGAGAACATCGCAGCAGGCAGCAAGAGCGGGGACGGCAAAGACAACAGAGGTTTGGGTGGTCTTGTTGTCCGGAACGGCATAGATGACCTTGGCAGAGCCAGGGTCATTGACCTTAGAAGCAGCCACAGAGGCAGGAACAGAGACACCAAGAGGGCCAGCCCCCAGCATCTCATATGGTCCTTCAACCCTGCCAGCAGTGATTTCTGAGCACAGGGCCAGGAGAAACCCCTGAGTGTTGCTAGGTGTGACCCCCCCAAAAAAAAAAACCTTAAAAATAAATAAATAAATAAATAAATAAAATAAACTGTATTTGAACAACCTTCCAACCATGTTTGAATTTTTTTTAAAAAAAGGAACCAGAGCAATCGGATGGTGAGGAGAGTGTTTGCCCTGCACATGCATGACCCAGGTGCACTATCCGGCATTTCATATGAGCTCAGCAGGAGAGATTCCTAACCTCTGAGTCCCACTAGGTATGGGCAGATAGCATGGAGGTAAGGCGTTTGCCTTGCATGCAGAAGGATGGTGGTTCGAATCCCGGCATTTCATATAGTCCCTCTGAGCCTGCCAGGAGCGATTTCTGAGCATAGAACCAGGAGTAACCCCTAAGCGCTGCAGGGTGTGAGCTAAAAAATCAAAACAAAAACAACAACAACAACAACAACAAAAAGAACACAAAAGTAAAAATAAAAAAAGTGGGGCCAGAGCAGTGGTGGCACTAGAGGTAAGGAGTCTGCCTTGCAAGCGCTAGCTTTGGACAGACTGTAGTTCGTTCTGGGTTGCTGGGGATCTAATCTGGGTCAGCCACATGCAAGGCAAGCACCATCCTCCATGTGCTATTGCTCCAGCCCCAACACAAATAGCTTTTTGCCCAAGAAATACAGCCCTGGTGAGTGTTGCCAGAGCCTCCTTAGATTCAGGACACAGTAATTGTTGAATTAATTTTGGTTTTGCGCATTCAGATACCTTTCATTGTGACTAAATTTAGGTTGATGTCCATCCACATTTCTCTATATTATTCACAGTTGTGAAGCAAGGTTTTAGGAAAGGTTTTAGGGTTTCCCCTCACCCCATTTGGTTCTTCTGAAAGAGTTTCCATCCATAAATAAAACATAAATAAAAGCTTTTCCATAAAACACTGATTATCTAATAAAAGTGCTGCTTGAATCTGAGGTATAATTACAAATAACTGTGTCTAGCAGATATAATTACAAATAAATGCATTTACCTCTGCATTATCATTATTTACAAGGTTATCTGATCATTTGATGATGGCTCTTATAATACGCCTCTTAGAAACAATTATAAGTTTATAGCTTTTAAACATAAATGAGGGCCGGAACAATAGGAGAGCATTTGATTTGCATGAAGCTGATCTGCGTTCAATTTCCAGCATCCCATTTGGTTCCCCAAGCACTGCCAGGAGTAATTTCCAAGTGCAGAGCCAAGAGTAACCCATGAGGGCCATTGGCATTTCATATAGTATTGTTGTCTTAATATAAATTAAAGTGTCCTTGGGTTGGTGAGGATAATGGTGAGGCCTTTCTGGACTGACCCGGCTCCCACAGCCCCTATGGTCTGGCAGATCTGAAGGTGGCAGGATGAAGCCGGAGAGATTCACAGTGCAGTCAGATGAAGTTCCAGGAGTCAGTTCCAGGAGTCAGCCAGCTTTATTTCACAGTCCCTACCACCATGTACACCTCCTCACATGGTCTCCATACTAAGTCTTTTCCTGGCAGCTACTTCTCCACTCCTCCTGGGCTCTCTCAGCCTGTCTCCCTTTAAGCTGCCCTTCCCAGGCTTCCTAACTGACTTCCAGGCTGACCAACTCCCTCTGCTGATGTTCCTGCTGCTGCTTCTCTGATGATACCGAGTTGCTGACGCTGAATCTGATGCTGTATCTCTGATGATGGTGGCTCTCTCCCTGATGCCTCTTCTCCACTTCTCTCTGTAACTCTCCTTCTCCCTTCTCGCTCCCCCCTGCTGACTCCTCTCCCTGCTCATTCTAGGTGTGGGCAGTTCTGATTATTCAGGCGGGATAAATTCAGGTGGGGGAGGGAGTGGGCTTTCTTCTGGTCAACCTGGACATGAATGGAATATGTGCTTCATCTTGCCTGCTACACAGCCTTTTTAGCATCTCTTCGAATGATCTCTGTCTCTGGATTACAATTGGGCTTTCTGATTTCCCCAGGACCTCCCCATTGCCTACTAGATCCTTGATCCTTGAATTTCAGATTCTTCATCTTCTTCTCCAAGGAAGAACTTACTTGGAATTCTTCAGCTTGTACGTCGTAGGTCTATCATCTCTGGAGTTTGTAGTTGATTCCTTGACACACGTTTCTGGTTTTAGAAACCCTGTGTTTACGTTAGAGGTTTTTCTCTACATTTCCCTGTGATGCACTTATGCAAACAATCACACTTTTATGATTGCTTAGTTTTTCCTTTAATAATTATAGACAATAATACTTACTTTTGTATATTATTAATGTTTGTTTACTAAAAATGGGGGCTTGTTAAGTATGTAAACATTTCCATGACATTATGTTGCTGATCCTGCCCTGATTAATGATTGTGCCCTACCCTAGGGCATGACGTGGCATTCTGCTCCCACCCTAGCCTAGGGTGGTACCTGATTCTGATGTCTGAAAGTAAGGGTCTGTGGAAGGCAAGGGCTTTTTTCTGAAGCTGATTCTGGGGATTTTTGCTTCAGCCTTATCCACTGAATAAAGCTGATATCTTCTGAAGCCTGAAAAATAAAAGTGGAGAAGAGGCATCAGGGAGAGAGCCACCATCATCAGAGATACAGTATTGGATTCAGCGTCAGCAACTCGGTATCATCAGCGAAGCAGCAGCAGGAACATCAGCAGAGGGAGTTGGTCAGCCTGGAAGTCAGTTAGGAAGCCTGGAAAGGGCAGCTTAAAGGGAGACAGAGGCCGAGAGAGCCCAGGAGGAGTGGAGAAGTAGCTGCCAGGAAAAGGCTTAGTACAAGAGGCCAAGTGTGGAGGTGTACATGGCGGTAGGGACTGTGAAATAAAGCTGGCTGACTCCTGGAACTTCATCTGACTGCTTTGTGAATCTCTCTGCCTTCACCCTGCCGCCTTCAGATCTGCCAGACCATAGGGGCTGCTGGAGCTGGGTTGAGTCCAGAAAGGCCTCACCACCTCCCCATACCAACACTAAGACTCTTTAAGTTATATTAAGACAACACATACATGAATAAGATCAACCCTGGGGCCTAACACAGTCAACTTTCAACTCTTTAAATTCTCTATAATTTATCAAAGATTAGTTGACTTTTGAGACTGGTATTAATGGAGTTGATTCTACCAGTTTCTGAAACTAGATAGTAAAAAGTTTCTGAGGGGGCCAAAGAAATAGTGCAGCAGGAGGGCTCTTAGCTTGCATGTGACAGCACCCCATCTTGTTACCTGAGCACCACCAGGAGTAATTCCTGAGTGTAGAGCCAGAAGGAAACCCTGAGCTCCACCGGGTGTGACTCAAAAACCAAAATGGAAAAAAGAAAAAATTGAAAGAGAAATTTCTAAGTCATTTATTACCCCTAAACCTATAGGAAATAAGAAATGGGATTTATGGAGAGGGAAATGGGTCTTTCTGGCTTATCACATGCAAAGCCAACACTAGTTCAATCCCCAGCACCACATACAATCTTTTGAGCTCCACCAGGAGTGATCTCTGAGCACAGTCAGGAATAAACCCTGAGCGCCTGCAGATGTGGCCCCAAAACTAAAACCAAAACTAAAGGTTTGCTGAAGATTGCACTTCTAGGTAAAGGCTTTCTTTGACCAGTCGCATACCTCAATTGCTAC
>PVKC010022397.1:0-17710 GCA_004027635.1 Crocidura indochinensis
CGCTCAGGGGTTACTCCTGGCTATGTGCTCAGAAGTCACTCCTGGCTTGGGGGACCATATGGGAACCCGGAGATCAAACCGCGGTCCGACCTAGGTTAGGGCAGACAAGGCAGGCACCTTATCTCCAGCGCCACCGCCCGGCCAGGAAGGAGCAATTTCTGAGCGCAGAGCCAAGAGTAACCCTTGCCTGAGCAGCATCTGGGTGTGACCCAAGAAACAAAAAACAACATAAGGAAGGGTTAGAGAGATAATACAGTAGATATAATACAGTAGGTAGGGTGCTTGTCTTGCGTGCAGAATAGGGTATGATCCCCAGCATCCCATATGGTCCCCCACGATCCACCAAGAGTGATCTTTAAGTGCAGGACCAGAAAGTCCTGAGCGTGGCTGGGTGTAGAAAATAAATAAATAAACAAACAAGGGCCAGAGAGATAGAATAGAAAGTAACAAACCTCATTTCAAATCCCAGGTCCCTCTAGCACCACCAGAGGTCAGAGGCAGAAGCAGTAACAGGCTCTGAGCACTGCCAAGTATGGCCCCAAAACCAAACCAGGGCTAGAGCTGTAGCGCATTTGCCTTGCATGCTGCTGATGCAGGACGAACCTGGGTTCAAATCCCCGCATCCCATATGGTCCCCCCAGCCTGCCAGGCATTCTGAGTGCAGAGCCAGGCGTAACTCCTGAGTGCTGCCGGGTGTGGCCCAAAAACCAACCCCCTCAAAATCCCCCAAAATGAAATAGAACCAAAGCACCAGTACAAAAGCAGTGAGCACTGAGTTTTGTCTTGTACACACCAACCTAGGTTGATCCCCAGCATCCCATATGGTTCCCGACTACCACCAAGACTAATACCTAAATGCAAAGGCAGGAATAGACTTTGAGCTCTGTGGAGTGAGGTCCAAACAAAACCAAAGCAAAATGTAGAAGCTAGGGCAAGAGACATAGTACAGCAGTGTTTCCCATGCCAGCAACCAACCCAAGTTCGATCCCCAGAATTCCATATGGTCCCCCAAATTCACCAGTAATGATTCCTAAGTGCAGAGCCAGGAGTAAACCCTGAGTATTGCTGGTATGGCCCAAACAAAACAAGACAAAAATGTAGGAAAAATAAAGAAAATAGACAAAACTGAAAACACACATAAAAAAAAAAAAAACCTCAAGGACCAGAGCAATAGTACACAGTAGAGCACTTGCCTTGCATATGGCTGGCTGGGATTTGATCCCCAGCATCCCAAACTGCCCATCAAGCACAGCCAGGAATGATTCCTGAATGCAGAGACAGGAGGAACCCCTGAGCATAACCATAAAGAAACTCAAAATACCAGTGAGCTACTAGGAGAGGAAGTAGGAATACAAAAGAACTAGCGTTTCTGCTTCTAAACCCACGTATCGTCACATATCTTGACACACAAGAAAATTGGAGAAACATAATTGAAAAATTAGCTAGGCTGAAAAATCTAAGAGCAAATAACAGAACTGAAGCTCTTGGAATAGTGTGTGCCAAACTATCAGTGCCGGCATGGTAAAGAGGGCACAGACACTGTGAGAAAGGAAGAGAAAAGACAGGCTCAGCATTTTTGTTATGAGAACAATTTCTGATATATGATGCCTAAGCAGATGGGGAGACTCCAACTGACAAGGAAAACCATCAACAAATAACATCTGGCCCCTCCACCATTGAAGAATGCCTTCACTTCGATTTTTTTTTCCCTTTATCCCCTTCCAACAATGCTCCTTGGCTAAGTACAAAAAAGAACTTTGAGCCAGGAAGAGAGCATGGAGGTAGGGCATTTGCCTTGCATGCAGAAGGATGGTGGTTCAAATCCCAGTATCCCCAGAGCCTGCCAGTAGTGATTTCTGAACAGAGAGTAGGAGTAATCCCTGAGCGCCGCCGGTGTGGCCCAAAAAACAAAAAAACTGGGGCCAGAGAGATAGCACAGCGGCATTTGCCTTGCAGGCAGCCAACCCAGGACCTAAGGTGGTTGGTTTGAATCCCGGTGTCCCATATGGTCCCTGTGCCTGCCAGGAGCTATTTCTGAACAGAGAGCCAGGAGTAACTCCTGAGCACTGCAGGGTGTGGCCCAAAAACCAAAAACAAAAAAATAAATAAATAAACAAAAAATAAACAAAATAAATAAATAAAACTTTGAGACTTTCAAATGCATCTCCAGTGACCTATTTGCCAACAAAACTGGTATAAAGGATTGTAGGTATGTCAGGTTACTGTTCATCTTTTTGCTAAGTGTGTAATTTATTTCAATCATTATTTGGAAAACCAAATTTACTATGATAATATATATACATATACATATATATATATATGTTTAGCCTCCTTTTTGGTTTTTGTTGTTTTTATTGGGGGGGGGGGGTTGGGCCACACCCAGCACACACTCAAAGGTTACTCCTGGCTCTGTGTTCAGAAATCGTTCCCAGCAGGCTTGGGGACCATATAGGATGCCGGATTCAAACCAGGGTCCATCCTGTGTTGGCTGCATGCAAGGCAAATGCCTTACCACTATGCTATAGCTCTGTCCCCTTAATATTCTATTTTTAAGTTTATAGAACCACTACCCTATTTTGTACACCCAGAAGTTACAGCACTTGAGCCAGAAAGATATTACAGCAGGTAAGGCATTTGTCTAGCTAGCATATAGACAACTCAGGTTCAATTTCCAATACACCATATGATTCTCCCAAGCATACAGGAGTGATTCCTGTATCTAGAGCCAGGAGTAAGCTCTGAGCACTGCCAATGTGGGCCCCCACCTTGTACCCACCAAAAAAGAACTAGAGCCAGAGTAACAGTATAGCAGGTAGGGTGCTTGCCTTGCACATGGCCCATCCAGGTTTAATCCCCAACATCCCTTGTCATCCCCCAAGAACCAACAGGGGTTATCCCTGAGAGTAAGTCCAGGAGCATTATTGAGCATCACTGGGTATGTTCCAAAAAAAAAAAAAAAAAGAAATTACACTATTTAACACTCTCACCAACTCATCAACACTTGTCCTTAGTTGTTCTTTTTTTTTTTGGGTCTCACCCGGCAATGCTCAGGGGTTACTCCTGGCTCCATGCTCAGAAATTGCTCCTGGCAGACACGGGGGACCATATGGGGCACCGGGATTCGAACCAATGACCTTTTGCATGAAAGGTAAATGCCTTACCTCCATGTTATTCCCCGGGCCCCAGTTGTTCTTATTGTTACTATTGTTTAGCAATGCTTGGAAGTAAACCCAGGTTCTCATACATATAAAACTCTCCAATGAGTTATATCCCTGGCACCTCCCCACCTTTATATATAACAACATTCATGGTAGTTTTTATTTGCATTTTCCTAACAATTAGTTATGGTAAGCATTTTTATGTGCTTATTATTATTAATATGGCGTCTCTGGAAGTTATTCAATGTTTGCCCTTTTTTGTTTTGTTTGGGGGGGCCACACCCAGAGATGCTCAGTGGTTACTCCAGCTTGTACGCAAAAACTACTCTAGTGGGTTCAGGGAACCATATGGGATGCCAGGGATCAAACCCTGAAGGCTGCATGCAAAAGCAAGCATCTTACTTACAGTACTCTATCCCTGGCCCCTGTTCTGTCCATTTTTCTTTTTTTTTTTTCTTTTTTTTGGTTTTGGGGTCATACCCAGCAGTGCTCAGGGATTATTCCTGGCTGTCTGCTCAGAAATAGCTCCTGGATGGGGCCGGGCGGTGGCGCTGGAGCTAAGGTGTCTGCGCCTGCGCTAACCTAGGACAGACCGTGGTTCGATCCCCCGGTTCCCCATATGGTCCCCCGTGCCTGCCAGGAGCAACTTCTGAGCGAATAGCCAGGAGTAACCCCTGAGCGTCACCGGGTGTGGCCCAAAAAAACAAAACAAAACAAAAAAAAAAACAGAAATAGCTCCTGGCAGGCATGGGGGACCATATGGGACACTGGGATTCAAACCAACCACCTTTGATCCTGGATCGGCTGCTTGCAAGGCAAACACTGCTGTGCCATCTCTCCAGGCCCATAATGAGGTACCTTCTTATTTTTTTTTTTGTTTTTGCTTTTTGTTTTTGGACCACACCGGCAGTGCTCAGGGGTTACTCCTGGCTGTCTGCTCAGAAATAGCTCCTGGCAGGCACGGGGAACCATATGGGACACCAGGATTCGAACCAACCACCTTTGGTCCTGGATGGCTGCTTGCAAGGCAAACGCCGCTGTGCTATTTCTCCGGGCCCTGTCCATTTTTCAATTGAGTTTTTATGTTGTTACAAAATTTTAGAAATTCTTATATAGTATGAATATCAGCTACGATTTCCAAATATTTTCTCCCATATGTAGGTGATTGCATTCCCATCCCTCATTATTCCTGTGTAACCTTACCTATAATAAGAAAGATCTCCCATTTCTGGGAGGGGTCTTGGAGAGGTTATAAAAGAGGATTTGTATGGATGCAGGATGGAGGAGGAAGCTGGAGGAGATCTCTGAGGGACAAGGTACAATGCAGAGCTGAATAGGAATCCAGCGTAAATGGCTATGGTAAGCCACACGTGGTGGCTAGGGCATGAATAAAGCTGATATTTCTTGGAACCTGTTTGTGGATTATTTCCTCGCCTCTACCTGAACCTGCTGACCTGCCAGCTGGAGGGGATTGGAGCCATGTGGTCCTGGGCTGGAGGAGAAAGGCCCCCATTCACCATCCACCACCATCCAAGCCCATCCAAAGGGCTTCTTAATTATTTAATTCTACTGGACTGACCCTGGTTCGATCCTTTGCATCCCATACGGTCCCCCAAGCCTGCAAGGAGTGATTTCTAAATGCAGAGCTAGGAGTAACTCCTGAGCACCACCAGATGTCGTACAAAAAGCACGCGCACACACACACACACACACACACACACACACACACACACACACACACACGCATCATCATAAAAAGGGGGCTTGGAGTGATAGCGTAGTGATAAGGCATTTGCTTTGCTTGCTGCATACCCGGGATGGACCGAATTTGATCCCTGGCATCCCATATGGTCCCTCGAGCCTGCCAGAACCGATTTCTGAGCACAGAGCCAGGAGTAACCCCTGAAGTGTTGCCAAGTGCAGCCCAAATCCCCCCAAATCCAACAATTTTGCTGATAGATTAAAGCAACACCTCAGTAAGTAAAAGTAACTATTTAGCCACCATACACAAAATAAGATGTCTGGGTCAAGGAGAAAGTAAAGGAATGTCAATTTTTAGGTTTTGGTTTTTGTTTTGTTTTGAAATTTCCATTTTAATTTATTGTTATCTAAAGAGAGCTATTACAATGTATATTTCTCAGAGCCGGAGAAATAGTATAGAGGGTAGGGTTCTTGCCTTGCAAGTAGCCAACCCAGGTTCAATCCCCAACATTGCATGTGGTTCCCCCAAGTACAACAGGAGTGATTCCTGAGTACAGAGCCAGGAATTACCCAAGCCTCACCAGGTGTTGTACAAAAACATAAAAACAAAGAGACAATTTATGTTTCCAACTGCCAGAGTCGCTAAACAAATGTGCACTGCTGGTGTGAGTAGCACTACCACCACCACTACTGACCCCCAATGATCAGTGGAGCAAGCTAAATTCATCTCTGCTGGATATGGGATAAATCAGTAAAAACATGCTCTGAAAGAAGGCAGAAAGCAGAGCAACATCTGGTTGTGAGGCTCTTAATGAAATTGGGGGGAATAGGGACTGGAGAGACAATAGAGGTACTTGCCTTGCATTGGGCTGACCCTGGTACAAACCCCATACCACATATGGTTCCCTGGGGAGTAAACCCTGATCAGACAGAGCCAGGAAACAAACAAACAAAAAAAAAAAATTAGGTGAATAAAATTCATATGAAAGAATGAATAAGTTACTTACTTGCCTGCCATCCTGTCCCACGTTTGTTTGACCCCTTACAACAGTTCGAATATTATCATCAAGTCTCCTAAAAGAAGTTGAAGGGCACATTAAAAGATTTGGCAAAATTACAAAAAGGCCTTGTGATTTAGTCATTAACTTCTGCAAACTTCATCTCCTTATCCTGGAGAAACACACAACCTTGAAGAGAAAGATTCCATATGCACTGTGGAAGCAGGTGGGGCCTTAATAGGAATGTTAGAAGCCTTATTCATTTTATCTATTATTGTTCCTCTTTTTTTGGGGGGGGGGTCACACCGGGCAGTGCTCAGGGGTTACTCCTGGCTCCACGCTCAGAAATCACTCCTGACAGGCTCGGGGGACCATATGGGATGCCAGGATTCGAACCACTGTCCTTCTGCATGAAAGGCAAACGCCTTACCTCCATGCAATCTCTCCGGCCCCTATTTTATCTATTATTGTTTTGGGGCCACATGCAGATCTCAGAAGAGTCACTGGTGATAGAGGTCAAAGAGGGTATTTGCACATACAAAGCATGTCCTCTGATGGATCTCACTGCCCTATATTGGTGTAGCCTGACTTCATTTCATATTCAATTTTGTTTTCTGTTTTGGAGCCACATCTGGTGCTGCTCACTCAGGAATTACTCCTAGCAGGCTCACAAGACTATATGGGATGCTGGATTGAAACAGGGTCAGCAGTATGTGAAGCAAGCGCCTTACCTGCTGTATTATTGCTCAGGCCCCTTGTTTCATATCCACTCACCCAAAAAGATCAGTATAACTTTCTGTATTTTCCAAGGTGCAAACTACTAATAATAAAGTTGTCAAAACTTTATGGGAGAGGCCGGAGAGATAGAATGGAGGCAAGGCATTTGCCTTGCATGCAGGAGGATAGTGATTGGAATCCCAGCATCCTATATGGTCCCCCGAGCCTGACAGGAGTAATTTCTATAGAGCCAGGAGTAACCCTGAGCGCTTCTGAATCTGACCCAAAAACCAAAAAAAATGAAATAAAATAAACTTTATAGCAGTGGTCCTCAAACTACGGCCCTTGAGCCACATATTGTATTTGTTCCCGTTTTGTTTCTTCACATCAAAATAAGATATATGCAGTGTGCATAGGAATTTGTTCATAATTTTTGTTTCTACTATAGTCTGGCCCTCCAATGGTCTGAGGGACAGTGAACTGGGCCCCTGTTTAAACAGTTTGAGGACCCCTGCTTTATAGGAATAAGACAGGGAGTTCAAATTATACCCCAAATCCTTCCTTGATCTTTTTTTTTTTTTTGGTTTTTGGGTCACACCCGGCAGTGTTCAGGGGTTACTCCTGGCTCCATGCTCAGAAATTGCTCCTGGCAGTCACGGGGAACCATATGGGACACCGGGATTCGAACAGATAACCTTTTGCATGAAAGGCAAACGCCTTATCTCCCAGGCTCCCTTCCTTGATCTTTTTAAAAGGAATAAGGAACCAGAGCTATCAATTAAATCAGCCCTTTGTGCTCTGTGTCTTGATCATGCAATCCGTACAATGGACAAATCGTGACATTCAGTTCCTTTTCCCACATAGCTCCAGATGGGCCATTTAATAGCACCTTATTCAGAGAAATTAATATCAGGCATTTTCATTTTTTTTAAAGAATACATTAAAAGAATGGTAGGAGGAAGCTGAGAATAGCATAAAAAAGTGAATTCTGGGGGCCCGGGAGATAGCATGGAAGTAAGGTGTTTGCCTTTCATGCAAAAGGTCATTGGTTTGAATCCCAGTGCCCCATATGGTCCCCCGTGCCTGCCAGGAGCAATTTCTGAGCATGGAGCCAGGAGTAACCCCTGAGCACTGCCGGGTGTGACCCAAAAACAAAAAAAAAAGAATTTGATCCAGGATCACAACAGACAAAGCCACATGCAAAGCAAGTGTTTACCACCTATACTCTCTCTCCAGTCCCTGCCTCATTATGTCTTTTTTTTTTCTTTGCTTTTGGGCCACATTCAGTAGTTCTCAGGGCTTACTCCTGGCTCTGTACTCAAAGATCACTCATTCTTTTAATTACAATTTATAACAAAATTTATTTTCAGTGTTTCTGCTCATGAGAATAATCCAATATGGCCAGAGAGATAGCACAGCAGTTGGAACACTTGTCTTGCAAACAACTGACCTGGGGATCAATCCCCATCATGTTATATGGTCCCCTTAGCCCTGATAGGAGTGATCCCTGAGTCAGCAGTAAATCCTAAGCACTGCCAGGTGCCACACAAGAAAAACAAAAACAAAAAGACAAAATCAAGAATGTAATTTACTATAGGGGCCTGGGAGATAGCATGGAGGTAAGGCGTTTGCCTTTCATGCAAAAGGTCATCGGTTCGAATCCCGGTGCCCCATATGGTCCCCCGTGCCTGCCAGGAGCAATTTCTGAGCATGGAGCCAGGAGTAACCCCTGAGCACTGCTGGGTGTGACCCAAAAACCAAAAAACAAAAAAATGTTCAAAAGCTCAGACTCTCAAGTCTGGGATATGTCTCAAAGTAATTTACTATTAAAAAAAAAGAATGTAATTTACTGGGCCATGTGGGTAGGATGTCTACCTTATATGTGGCCAACATAGGTTTGATCCCTGGAATCCCATATGGCTCCCCAAACCTGCCAGGATTCCTGAATGCAAAGCCAGGAATAACTCCTGAGCACTGCCAGGTGTGTCCCAAAAACCAAAAGAAAAGTCATTAACTAAATTTAATAACATACTTTTCATGAATTAATCAATCATTATACCACTTACCTTATTTTTAGTCTAATTTTGTTCACGACTTCATCTATGTTTGCCAGAGACTACCAAGGAAACAAAAAAGAGTGCAGTTAGTATTTAAGTTTCTAGAATTCCCTTTTATAGAGAAATGATGAGCTATAAGAGCTATTGATAAGATCCAGAATATATTACACAGAATATATTATGTAAGATATATGTTTATTTACAACTGACTAGTTAAAACAGATACAGACCACAAAAAGTAAACTTGGTTTTTGCTTTTGTATTTGAGCCATACAAACAAGACCATGGACAAATCTTACTAATATATTAACATAAAAACAAACCCCAAAGAGCATCTACTTTATGATTCATTTGTATAGTACAGAGGTAAAACTACTTTTTTATATTAAAAATGGCATGAGGGTCAGAAGCAAAAGAACAATGGGTAGGGTGCTTGCCTTGCACATAACCAACCTGGGTTCAATCGTCAGCACAACATACGATTCCCTGAGTACCACCAAGAGTGATTCCTAAGTGAGAGCCAACTATGACCCAAAAAATTTATTTAAAATCAAAAATAAATAAAAGCCTTATTATGTTTTGTCTATGTGAAATAATTTTCTGGAAATGCATCAAGTTGCACACCTAATGCGTATGTACTCCACATTGTTATAACTTAATAAAGTACATCTTCTTTCTAAGATAATAAACCTATTCAAAGAAAAGTCAAGAACTAGGCCACATGCTTAGCATGTGGGATTCCTGTATTTGTTTGATGTCTAGAACATGGTCCATAAACGACTGCCAGGTGTGACCCCCAAATACAAAAACAAGAAAGGACTCAGAAAGATAGTACAGAAAGTTAAGGTGGATTATCTCTTGTGTTGAATGTGGCCAACCCCAGTTTGATCCCAGGCATCCTATATGGTCCCCAGAGCACCACCAGGCATGATTCCTAAGTGCAGACCCAGGAGTAACCTGGGTATCAGCAGGTATGGCAATAAGTAAATAAACAACAAACAACATAATAAAAAGGCAAAGTTCAAGGACAAATTCTAGTGGTTATAATCTATGCTAATAATTATAATCCATGGGCTAGAGACAAAGTATAGCAGATAAAAAGGTTTGCCTTGCTGTATACAGGCAACCTGGGTTCAATCTCCAGCACAATACGTGGTCCCCAAGCACATGTGACTTCTATCACAGAACCAGGGATTGTTTCTAGCAATGCCAGGTGTGCCCTCTGCCCACCAAAAACAAACAAAAAAATCCTAATAATTTACAGAACCAGTAGTCGCTAGAATCTATGAAAAGGAAAAAATCTTCAAGTTTTACTTATCTGTAACTCTGAGATTTTTCAAACTGCACTACAAGGAATATGTACAACTAATTACAATAAAATTACTTCTATTATTAAAATAATAGAAGTAATTATTTTTAATCCATCAAGAGTAATTAGGGTGTTGTAGGAATAGAAGTAAATTTTTTTTATGTGTGACCCAAAAACAAACAAACAAAAAAAAAATGGACTACTTCCAATTTGGGTTGGGAGAAAATGTGAGGAAATGGTGCCCCCTAATGGAAAGAGAGAGTATAAAATTCTATAGCCGCATTTTAACTCGATTTCCCAAGACAAAAACTTTCTAAGTTCTTTTTCCTTATCCCAAAGCAGATAGATACATTACTTAAAAATAATTTGGTGTGATGTAGAAATTGTGTTTATAGGGGCCGGGCGGTGGCACTGGAGGTAAGGTGCCTGCCTTGCCTACGCTAACCTAGGACGAACCTTGGTTCGATCCCCCCGTTCCCCATATGGTCCCCCGTGCCTGCCAGGAGCGACTTCTGAGCGAATAGCCAGGAGTAACCCCTGAGTGTCACTGGGTGTGGCCCCCCAAAAAAAAGCCAAAAAAAATTGTGTTTATAAATTGCTAATAACAATCTGTGCTGGCAGAGAACAATCAGAAACTTGCCAATTTTAGATTTGGCAAGAGAACTAGGTCAGAGTTTGAGAAGTTAGACTGGGCTGTTCACATTTTGCCTACTGCTCTGATAAAGCCAATGTTTACTCAGAACTTTTATAAACCCAGGAAAAGTCTAATGTAAACATGAATCTCAGAAAATGAGAGTTGGGGGCCGGAGAGATAGCCTGGAGGTAGTGTGTTTGCCTTGCATGCAGAAGGACAGTGGTTCGAATCCCAGCATCCCAGGATCGATTTCTGAGCATCGAGCCAGGAATAACCCGAGGGCTGCCGGGTGTGACCCAACCCACCACCACCATCAAAAAAAAAAGAGAGTTGCTTTAGTCAAGAAATCTATTGATGGGGCCGGGCGATGGCGCTGGAGGTAAGGTGCCTGCCTGCCTTGCCTTGTGCTAACCTAGGACGGACCGCGGTTCGATCCCCCGGTTCCCCATATGGTCCCCCGTGCCTGCCAGGAGCGACTTCTGAGCGAATAGCCAGGAATAACCCCTGAGCGTCACCGGGTGTGGCCCAAAAACCAAAAAAAAAAAAAAATCTATTTATGATAGGCCCTGGGGAGACCCCAATGTCGAAGGCATTCTCCCTCGCTTGGGCAGGCTGGGAAACTTGGTAGGCCCCCAGCTGCACCCTCTCCTGCCCCCCCTCCGCCTCCAGGGCTTCCTGGGGTGGCTACCCAGGCGGCCAGAAAAGGTGGGTGTCAGGTGGCCCCTCTGGGAGGGGATCCCAAGTTTTCCCCGCCCTTCCCCCTGTGCAGGGTGTGAGGGCTCAGGGAGGAGGACGGGTAGATCCTGGCTTCTGGTTCTCTACCGAATCGTAGTTTGATACTGAGCCTGGCTCTACCCGGCATGGGGCCTGGGGAGAACCCAATGTCAAAGGCTTTCTCCCTTGCTTGGGCAGGCTGGGAACCTTGGTAGGCCCCCAGCCTCCAGGGCTTCCTGGGGTGGCGACCCAGGCGGCCAGAAAAGCTAATTCTTACTAAATATTCTCGTAAACAGTGAAGATTTTCCCCAGTTTTTATCTTTTCTTCTCTTTGTGAACTTTTCAATAAGAAATATTCGATGAAAGAGTCCCTCAGTTTAATTCTTATGTTTAACCACGTCATGGGAGTTTTATACATATTCTTGCATCCCCCATATGGGCCTATAAAGCCATGTGGCATTGTTCCTTGTTTGCATAGGCACATTAAAATGGGAAATACCTACACTCAAATAAATTCTTATCTAATAGAGATTGGAACTCCCAAATCTTGTAGTGCAATGGGACCTTACACCCTGAACATTGGCATAATGACCTGGCACAGTCCTCTCCATTCTCCATTCACCCCTGAACCAGGGAAGCTATCTATGAAACACCCAAGGTTTTTTACAACAACACCTGGAAGCAATCTTCTACCAGGGAAGACCCTACTGCTGCTCTGACATCGATCTACTCACAAGAGACTTCCCTTAACACTGAGAAGACTTAAGGACATCAACTACCTGCATACTGGACAGGGCTTTTTGCATTGCCCTTTAATTGTAAAGTGAAACGAGAGGACGCTCTGCACCATCCTAACTGCAATATAGGATATGCAGATTCCAGGATCTTTAATACAGAAACATGATACCAACAACAGAGACAGCGTGGAAAATAAAAGTGTGTTGGCATTACAGACAACAACTTGGATTGGGCAATCTAGTGTGCCCGGAGCCTAGAGCTGGTCTTATGCCAGGAAACTTCAGGAATTTGGTCCCCTTGTATGTAGGCCAAGGATTTTCCTTTCCATGACGCATATATTTTGGTGGGCCGATGCAAACAATTATTGCCACTCTAACGCCGTTTTTACTGTGCTCCTTTGACTCTTATCCTTAAAAAGAAACACCCACTTTTGAGGCTAACTTAAACTAATATGCATATGCACGGAAATGTAAAAAAGTACTATGCCTTCAATATTTAAGGAGTTACATAAGTTTTATGGCTTTAGAATGCTTGATATGTTGCTAAGAAATATGTATTACAATCTGGGGGCTTGAGGGACAAAGTAATTGTACATGGGCTCTGTTTTATTTTTCTTAATATTCTTTGGTTGAAAGTTCAATGTTAAGATATCAGCAAGGGGACTTAAATGAATTCTGTTAATGGGTGATCGTCCTTCCACTGTAACTTTACCTTGTTCTCTTCCTTTGCATCTTTGTTCTCATAATTAAAAATTAAAAAAATTAAAAAAAGAAAAGAAATCTGATTTGTCTCTCACTTCCATGCTGACCTGAGTAGAAATCACCACTTTCGTAATCAAATTTGGTTGTCAGAAGACAAAGGTTTGGGCCAATTTCTTTCCCAACTTGCTGAATTATGTTTAGAGGGAAAACTGCTTACTGTCTCTAAGTTTCTATTTCCTCAAGGACAAAATGGTGAGCATAATTATTCCTCCTTATTTAAATCTGCTAGAATCCATTCCTTAAAAAAAAATAAAGGAGGGGCCGGAGAGATAGCATGGAGGTAATGATCTGCCTTTCGTGCAGATCATTAGTTTGAATCCCAGTGTCCCATATGGTCCCCCGTGCCTGCCAGGAGCAATTTCTGAGCATGGAGCCAGGAGTAACCCCAAAGCACTGCCGAGTGTGACCCAAAAACCACAAAAATAAATAAATAAATAAATGAATAAATAAATGTAGTATATGAAAAAGTTTCCATAAGATTATTCTTGGATTTGTTGTATATAAAAATATTTCCTTAGGATTGTGTGTTCTGTGACTATTGCTCCACCTAGATCTTCCAGGTGGGGGTGCTGAGGAGTGAGCAATAAATAGCGTTATGGACAGGGGAGAGGGGCCTTTTGCAATAAACTGCTTGCAGGCTGCAAAAGGATTCTCTCTCTCTCTCTCTCTCTCTGTCTAATTTTTTACACGCTAACCTTCTTGTCTGTGTGGATTATTATTTGCTGCAGATAAATATCACCAAGGTCTCCCCCGAAAGGGGATAAGGGGATGGGAAGTAATTTCTCATTCTGGGGACTGTTCGTGGATTCACAAATACCCAACAAAGGATTTAACAGCACAGATACATTACAAATAAATAAATGAATGAATAAATAAATAAATAAATAAAGGAAAAAACTGGGACCCGAGTGATAAGACAGCAGGGAGGGTGTTTGCCTTGCATGAAGCCAAATCAGGTTCAAGATCCAGTACCCCACAGCCTGCCAGGAATGATCCTAAGTGCAGAGCTCGTAATAAGCACTGGGAATCAAGACTTAATTAAAAATTACTGATAGGGGCCAGAGAGATAGCGTGGAGGTAGGACATTTGCCTTGCATGCAGAAAGATGGTGGTTCGAATCCCAGCATTCCGAGCCTGCCAGGCACTATTTCTGAGCGTAAATTGTTCCCTGATACCTCCCCCCATCCACTCATCCAAAAATTAAAGTGTTTTAATTACTAGGTCAGAGAATAGAGAAACTAAGGAATTTGCTTTGCATGCCACTGACACTAGTTTGATTTGCTCCCTGGTAGAGTCTGATCCCCTGAACACTACTGGGAGTGACACCTGAGCACACAGCTAGCAATAGTCCCCCCAAGCATTGTCAGATGTGGCCCTCCCAAAACTAATAATAAAAAAAAAATTTTTTTTTTTTTGGTTTTTGGGTCATGCCCGCAGCGTTCATGGGTTACTACTGGCTCCACGCTCAGAAATTGCCCCTGGCAGGCACAGGGGACCATATGGGATGGCGGGATTCGAACCACCGTCCTTCTGCATGAAAGGCAAACGCCTTACCTCCATGCTATCTCTCTGGCCCCCAAAAAATAAAATTTTTAAGTATTAAAAACTACTTTCTGATTCTAATGGCAATTTTTCTCAATTTTTTTTTCTTTTTTTTTTTTTTTTTTTTTTGGTTTTTGGGTCTCACCCGGCAGTGCTCAGGGGTTACTCCTGGCTCCATGCTCAGAAATTGCTCCTGGCAGGCACGGGGGACCATATGGGGCACCGGGATTCGAACCGATGACCTTTTGCATGAAAGGCAAATGCCTTACCTCCATGCTATTTCCCGGGCCCCATTTGTCAATTATTTTTTAATGAGTATAACCACTCTTACTCCTAACAGAATAAAATCAATAGGCGCTCATGGATTCTACTGGCTCTGGGCTCAGAAATCACTCCTGGCAGGCACAGGGGACCATATGGGATGTCAGAATTAGAACCACTGCTGATCCTGGGTCGACCACTTGCAAAGTAAATGCCCTACCACTGTGCGATCTCTCTGGCCCACTATCAGTAATCTTTTTTGGGGAGTGGGGGGTGTTTGGGTCACACCCAGCAGCACTTAGGAGTTACTCCTGACTTTACGCTCAGAAATAGTGCCTGGCAGGCTCGGGATGCTGGGATGCTGAGATTCGAACCACCATCCTTCTGCATGCAAGGCAAATGTCCTACCTCCATGCTATCTCTCTGGCCCCTATCAGTAATTTTTAATTAAGTCTTTTACTGTCCTTCCAATGTCAATATAAGATTTATGCTTTTGTTTTATTTCAGGGCTACAACCAATAATATTCAGGATTATTTCTTTTTTTTTTGGGGGGGGGGGGTCACACCCAACAGCGCTCAAGGGTTACAGCTGACTCTACACCCAGAAATCACCCCTGGAAGGCTCGGGGGATCATATGGGATGCCAGGATTTGAACCACCATCCTTCTGCATGCAAGACAAACGCCTTACCTCCATGCCATCTCTCCGGCCCCTCAGGGCTTATTTCTGATTCTACAGTTAGGAATAACTGCTGGTGCTCAGGAGAATCACATGGAGTTCCAGGAACAAAGCCCAGTTAGTCATGTGCAAGGCAAGTGCCCTACCTACTGAACTATCTCTCCAGACCAAATACGTAGGTTTTTAAAAATTCAAATTGGGGGGGCCTGGGAGATAGCATGGAGGTAAGGCATTTGCCTTTCATGCAAAAGGTCATCGGTTCGAATCCCGGTGCCCCATATGGTCCCCCGTGCCTGCCAGGAGCAATTTCTGAGCATGGAGCCAGGAGTAACCCCTGAGCACTGCCGGGTGAGACCCAAAAACCAAAAAAAAAAAAAAATTCAAATTGGGGGAGCTGGAGGGTTAGCATGGAGGTAAGGTGTTTGCCTTGCATGCAGAAGGACAGTGGTTTGAATCCCAGCATCCCATATGGTCCCCCGTGCCTGCCAGGAGCGATTTCTGAGCAGAGAGCCAGGAGTAACTCCTGAGCACTGCATGGTGTGACCCAAAAACCAAAAAAGAAGAAAAAATTCCAATTGGGGAGTCAAAGAGATAGTACACAAGGAAGAAAGGCATTCATAATGAGATTAGTCTTTGTGTTAGGGGATTTTTTGTCTTTGTTTCTGGTGAAGTAGAAGACAGGGATTGAACTCAGAGCCTCACAAAAGTGAAGCATGTACTTGGTTACTGATTTCTACTCCTAACACCAATCAATTTTAGGAGCTGAGACCTTTCAGGAGTGATCCCTAGACACACAGGGAGTCATCCCTGAGCACTACTGGTGTGGACCAAAAATCTAAAAATAAAATAAATTTTATCTGAATTTCCCTTCTCATACCTCTAATGAAAATGCCATACAATTATCTTCAGTTTCAAGCCAAAAGAACAAGCAGGTAAATGTTACCAAGCATGCATGGGGCCGGGCGGTGGCACTGGAGGTAAGGTGCCTGTCTTTAATGCGCGAGCCTAGGACGGACCACGGTTCGATCCCCCGGTTTCCCATATGGTCCCCCAAGCCAGGAGCAACTTCTGAGCACATAGCCAGGAGTAACCCCTGAGCGTCACTGGGTGTGGCCCAAAAAAAAAACAAAACAAAAAGAAAAACAAAATCAAGCATGCATGATCTTCAGAACCATCTAGGAACCTCTGTTAAAGAGATCTGCACCTGATCCCTTAGACATGGTTAGTTAGAAATAACTAGGGAACTGCTCCAATTAGACAATGAAAGAGGAGTTAGAAAGACAAATAGGGGGTCAGAGAGATAGCACAGCAGTAGGGAGTTTGCCTTACATGAAGCGAACCAGGACAGACGATGGTTCAAATCCCGGCATCCCATATGGTCCCCTGAGCCTGCCAGGAGCGATTTCTGAGCGCAGAGCCAGGAGTAATTCCTGAGTGCCACCGGGTGTTACCCAAAAAAAAAAGAAGAAAAGACAAACAGACCCTCCTCTGACTGACATTTAATGCATCTGACATACTATCCTCTCATAGATTTGACCTAGAACTATCTGATCTAAGTACATAGGTCTTAAGTCATCTAAACTCATAATTTCTAAGTATTCTCTGCATGCTCATGAAATACACTGATAGTATGTAGAAATCTGTTCCCAGGAGAGGTTCGCTAATTGAGGTAGGGAGGACGAGTTCTCTCCCCTCCAGCTCAGAGAACGCGTCTACCACCCAGTAACCATAATTCCAGATCATGATAAGATTAGAAATGTTTACATACGCAACAATAGTCTTTTTATTTTTCCTTAGTAATAAATTCTTTATTTAAGCACCATGGTTGCAAACATGTTTGTAGTTGGATTTCAGCCATAAAATGCACACACACACCCCATACCATAATGGCCTTAAAATTTAGGACTTACAGGGCCAGAGCAATAGCACAGTGGGTAGGGAGGATGTTTGCCTTGTATGCAGCTGACCCAGTTCCATCCCTGGGAGTGACCCAAAACAAACAAAACGAAGATCTATCATTCCATTCTTTGTTTTTTTGTTGTTTTTTTGATTTGTTCTTTTTTTTTTTTTTTTTTTTTTTTTTTTTTTTTTTTTTTTTTTTTTTTTTTTTTTTTTTTTGGTTTTTGGGTCACACCAACAGCGCTCAGGGGTTACTCCTGGCTCTGTGCTCAGAAATCGCTCCTGGCAAGCTCAGGGGATCATATGGGATGCTGGGATTTGAACCACCATCCTTCTGTGTCTAAGGCAAACGCCTTACCGCTGTGCTATCTCTCTGGCCCCTTGGTAGTTTGTTTTTTTTTTCCCACACCCAGCAGCACTCAGGAGTCAGAAATCGCTCCTGACAGGCTCAGGGGATCATATGGGATTCCAAGTCAGCAGTGTGCAAAGCAAAAGCCCTACCGTTGTGTTATCACTCCAGCCCCTATCATTCAATTCTTTTTT
>PVKC010022398.1:0-17701 GCA_004027635.1 Crocidura indochinensis
TTATGTATAATTATGTATAAATTATGTATATAAATGTACATAATTTATATGCATATAAATTATATACATAGAATGTATAACAACTTTGTTGTTTTGGTCAATTTAATGATTCATAAAATTCTGTAATAATAAAAGTTATTATCTTTATTAATGATTTTTATTTTGACCAAAGTGGTTTGCAATTAATTCACAGTAGTATTTCAGGTACATAGTGACATTGAATCAGGGCATTCCCACCAATAGTGTTGTGTTCCCTTCACCCCTGTTCCCAGCCTGCATTGTATATCGACCCTCCTTTGCCTCCTGGGCTGCTAGTACAAGTGGTCCTTTCTGTGTCTAGCCTGTTGTAGATTGGGTATCTACAACAGTTGTAGTTTTAGTTGTTGTAGT
This sequence comes from Crocidura indochinensis, assembly GCA_004027635.1. Taxonomy (NCBI): domain Eukaryota; kingdom Metazoa; phylum Chordata; class Mammalia; order Eulipotyphla; family Soricidae; genus Crocidura; species Crocidura indochinensis. Next base: position 391 of record PVKC010022398.1, read on the forward strand.
TGGCTTTGGATTTGGTGTTCAAGTTTGATCATTTTTTATTTCTATTCATTGTTCATCTGTTTGGTCTTGGTGCCCTCCATTATTTCCCCCTCAATTTGAGAGGCAGTATGCCACTAAGATTTTATTAATTTCCCATGAAGCAATGATCAAAAAATGGAATTAAGCTTTATAGTAAAAATTTAAGTTTTCTCGACATTAAAATTACACACAAACACACATATATAAGGAAGAAAAAAGATATAAAGATATGAAGGAAAATAATATAGCATAATAGAAGATTTCACTTATTTTTGATAATGAAAAATGTAGAAATATTTTGTATACCAATATCAAACTTGACAGTCTTGTGATCATGTTACCTAAACTATGAGAACATCAAAAATTAATGAAAAAAATTTTTTTTCAAAAGAGGAGTAACTCCTGAGCATCGCTAGGTGTGATCCAAACCCCCAAAAATTAATCAAAGAGAAATGAATAAAAATTGGTTCAAAGATAATAAAAATGTATCATTATGAAAAATTTAAAAGTTCCATTAATTCTGTGTGCATCTATGAAGAGGATATATTTACTCAGATTTTCAAAGAGAAATTCACTGTAGTGCTCCGATCTTACTCCTGGCAATGCACTCAGTGATCACTACTGACCATTTTTTTTTAATTTAAATTTTTATTGTGACTGAAGTTCATTACATAGAATTATTTATGGTACATAATGACAATGAATGAAGGGCATTCCCACTACCAATGTTGTCCACTCTCCACTCCTGTTCCCAGCATGTCTCCCCTATCTCCCTCCTTTGCTCTCCCGCTCTCCCCCCCACCCCCAGAATACTAGTGTAACTGGTCTCCACTTAGCAGCTTGTTGTAGGTCGAGTATCTATTCTGTTTGGTGTTCCAGTCTGATCATTTTTTATTTACACTGCATGCTCATATGACTGGCCCTGGTGACATCCTTTTCTCCTCTCAATTTATGAGTCTGAATGCTTCAAGTTGTGCTATTCTGTTTGAGATAAAAAGGTTAAGAAAAGGAGAAGGGAAAATTTGGTATCAACTAAAAGCAAATGAGATTTAAAAATCACCGAATAATATCCACAAGAGTGGAAGAGAAAAAAAAAGGTGGAAGAAAAAAAGAGAAGGAAAATATCAAAAATGGATAACCATTTTTAACTGCCAGGGACTGAACCTGTGTCTATCCCATACAAGGGAAGTTCTACAGCTCCAGCCTGAGAAATTATTTTTGTTTTTTGTTTGTTTTGTTTCTGTGCCACACTCAGTGATACTCAGGGGTTATTTCTGACTCTGCACTCAGAAATAGCTCTTGGCAGACTCTGGGACCATTTGGGATGCCTGGGAACGAACTGGAATTGACTTCATACAAAGCTACCACCCTACTCTCTGTGCTATAGCTCTGGCCTTTGAGAGTTTATTTATTTTTTTTTTTTTGGTTTTTTTTTGGGGGGGCACACCCGGTGACGCTCAGGGGTTACTCCTGGCTATTCGCTCAGAAGCCTCTCCTGGCAGGCACGGGGGACCATATGGGGAACCAGGGGATTGAACTGCGGTCTGTCCTAGTTCAGCATAGGCAAGGCAGACACCTTACCTCTAGTGCCACCGCCCGGCCCCCGAGAGTTTATTTTTATGCATGAATTATGTGTCAATAAAATAGAGCACAACTAAATATATGTGACACAATTTATACTTTTATTTGTTAATTTAATAAATTTATAAGTAATTATGTTCCTATTTGATATTCAATATTTAATATTTTTGTATTCATTTATCATTTTCCAAAATTTATTTTATGTTTTATTTAATTACCTTTATAGCTATAGAGTACACAAATTTCTCAAATCACCAATATCAACAAATATGATGCTGTCAGTTTGTACTATAGTACCTGGAAAATGAAACTTCAAAAATAATTTTTAGTACAGCATAATGTGGTTTGAGTTCACTATTTTAAAAGAGGGCAAAACAACATAAAAATATGTATTTATATGTACGTATACACTCACATACACATGTTTAGATGAATCTTAAAAAATGTAAATAAATGCTATGATTATGTCTTTACAATGTGGAAACAATGCATTTTCATTAAAAGTCAAATAATAGAAATTATGTGATATGTTATCCAGTATAACAATTTTCTAAAATTGTTAAACCTTTCCTGCTGCTATATAAAACATAACTTATATTTTAGTATTATTTTAGTATTTAGCTGTAATCTAATAAGATAAATGTATGCCAATATGAAAGAAATATTTTCATGCTTAATACTGTTAAAATTGTTTAAACATGTTCTGATATGTTATAGATTTACAGTATAAATGTCTATCTAATATTCAGGAAACTTGTATTGTTTTGAAACTGAATACTGTTCTTGCCTCTATATTAAATGTGAATATTCACTTTTAAATTTTTGTTTTATTTTTAATATTCAGAAAAGATTGACTTTTCCTCTCTTTAGTCTCAAAGACATCTCTTTCTAACAACAAACATATCAAACACCATTTTGGAACTCTTTATTTTCCAGAAACACAATGCTAAATAGCTATTGTTAATCATAGCTACAATAAATTTCTGCCACAATATCTTATGATAATCTTATTTTATATTTACAGTTTATGCCTATATAGATATTTTTAGAATACAAATTATTTTGTTTGAGAATTTTCTATTTTTTATATCTTCGTTGGAAAAAAATTTCAGTACATTTGCCACTATACTACTGTCATTGTTTTAGTAAGAACCTGTCATTAATAATTTTTATATTACAACTTTACATTTAAAATAATAAGTCCCATATAACAATGCTTTAGATAAGCATATTTCTTCTTTTTAAAAAATAGAATTAAGTAGCAAAAAGAGCTACTATTATGAAGATGGATAAGAGGAAGTAATGCTGAGACAAGGAAACTGAATGCTTTAAAATATGTGGCTTTTTTTGAGGTTGACATTTTAATAATACTACTTTGGAGTTGCATTGTCCCCATTTTCTTTGCAATTCCCATAAAGAGAGATTATTATCCTAATTAAAGCTGTTAGATCTTAGAAGAGAAAAATGTGTAGCAAGCTCTTTCTTTTTCCTTCTCCCAAGGAAAATAGGTCCTCAAAGTTTTGAAGACAAAGTCAATAAAATTGTTGCTAGTAAAGATAATTTTTACTTCCCTTAGAAATACTTTATCTAAGCAAAATTCAGAATTGATAAAACTCTATAACACTTTATGTTGAAAACTTCCTCCAAAGGAAGCTCTTAGGAAATTATCTCCTATTGAGACAGTTCTTAAATATGAATGTATTCCCTAGTATTCATTATATTTAAATATATGACCTATAGTGAGAAGCAAACAAAATCACTAGTATTCAAAATAAGCAGTAAATCTGAAATGCTTACTTTAATTTTGTATTATCAGCTTCAATTTTCATGTTCCAATGCAATTTACAACAAACTCTACCAGATTATATTAAACTTATTCATAGCATATCTGCTGTCTCTTTCTCTAAATCAATTCAACATAGTATCAAAAAGAAATAAGAACTATTTTAGATACTAGTAGAATAGGTGGTTGTCTTTTAAATTAACCAAATTGTTTGGTTTTTATACTCCAGTTGAATGATTTCAAACAAACAATAATATATTTTATTTGTAAATTAATAATATATTTTCTTCCATCACTAAATTACATTCTTTTACTTTTGTTCATATCACCAATATTCAAATCTGAATCAGTTTTAATTTACTTTAATATAAAAACTAAGTAAATAGATAATAAAATAAAAACAATAAAATACTGAGTGAAGTTTATAAATAAAATAACAGTTTTTGTAAGTCCACTAGTTAATTCACTAGTAAGTAGATTAATGGATTATAGATAGGTAATAGATTAATATACACTTTAAAATGGCCTCAGTTTTCACATAGTGTAATGTTAAATCATTTGTTTCCATGCAGCACATTTTAGTTCAATCCTTGAAGTGGAGTAAGCCCTGAAAGCAAAACCAAGAACAGCTCCCAAGTATTGCTGGATATGGCTTTAACACTGCCAATACCAGCACCACCAAAAGAAAAGGCTTCAAAATCACTGGTTAGTGAAATAATGTAAATAAAATTTAAAAAGGTACAGCAATAAAACAAAATAGTATACAAGAAAATGTAAATATTGATTGATTATCTAAGTAATTTGCCATAATTTAAGCTAAAAGTTTTATGAATTCATTATTAAATATATGAAGTTATTCACTATGAAATTAGGACCAAATCATTGTTAGATATTGTATTAGACATATGCAAGACAAATAATGAAATTTTGACTTTTCTCAAGGATCTAACAATAGAGTAGGTTACATTTCTCAAATATTGGTGATTAAAATCTTACAGATTACACTTGTATATTCTTACAAAGCAATTATTTAGACAAATATTTTTTTACTATAAATGAAACAATCCTTGTTTATCTTGCTCAATTTATTACTAGTATATTTTACCACATTTGACAAAAAAGTTTAAGTTCATAATACGCAACACTTTATTTTTAAAATGAATACTTTAGTAAGGGCTATGGATTTTAATTTTGCTCTGCCACATACTTGTATTATTTCATTTACCGTTCTTTCAAAAAATTTTAGTGACCCCATTGCTAATGGTCTTATCAAATTAGAGGTGCTTATGCATGTTTAAGAGAAAGAAAATTTGTCATCAATAAAATCATTTTTTAACTTTGGTGGGTATATTCGAAGTTAAGAAGAAATTATTACAATACTATGATAATTTTATGTGAAGATAGGTATCTTAGTATAGATATGAACAAGTCCGCTAGATATATAGAAAATACATTCAAATAGACCTGGCGAAGCCAATGTTTACTTTAAAGTACTTGACTCTTGGGAGCCGGGAGATGGCGCAGGAGGTAAGGTGCCTGCTGCCTTGCCTAGGATGGACCATGGTTCGATCCCCCGGTTCCCATATGGTCCCCTGTGCCTGCCAGGAGCGACTTCTGAGCGCTGAGCGTCACTGGGTGTGGCCCCAAAACAAAACAACAACAAAAAAAAGTACTTGACTCTTGAGGTGATTCCTATACCACAGGTGCTTTTTTGAGTAGACCAGATGGAAAGCAGTGACTGTGGGACTTTCTTTAGCTCTACTAATGGTTATATTTCCTAAGATTATTTTCTCTTTAGACAAAACAGGACAAAACAGAATGGTTTCTGCAACAGAAATTCAATTCCGTCTAATATATAATACACTGCATTGTTAGATGTAGGTCTGAGTTTCCATTTTTTGCCTTTGACTCGTCAGTTGTTTCCAACAACACTTGTTGAAAAGGCTTTCCTTGATCCATTTTGCATTTATCCCCCCTTTATCAAAGATTGTTGATTGTATATCTGGGGAACAGGAACCTTCTCTGAATATTCCACTGATCTGAAGGTCTGTCTTTATTCCAATATCATGCTCGTTCAATGTAACACAATTTAAAGTTGGGGAAAGTAATGAATGCCTCCCTTATTCCTTTTCCCATAGGATACTCTAGGTAGTCTTAGCTATTTATTGTTCCAATGTCATGCTAACACCATACACAAAGGTCAAAATCAAATGGATTAAACACCTTGATATCAAACCTGAAACCATAAGGTATGTAGAACAACACGTAGGCAAAACACTCTATAGCTTTGAGATTAAAGGCATCTTCAAGGGGGAAACAGCACTCTCCAAACAAGTGGAAGTGGAGATAAACAGATGGGGCTATATTAAGTTGAGAAGCTTCTTCACAAAGGAAATAGTAAGTACAAAGCCATCCATCAAATGGTAGAAAATATTCACCTAATATCTATCATATATGGGACTAAAACTAAAATATACAAGGTACTGACAGAACGTAATAAGAAACAAAAAATCCAAACCTATCAAAAATGGGGAGAAGAAATGGACACTTTGTCAAAATAAATGCAAATGGCCAAAGGTAAATAAAAATGCTCCACATCACTAATCATCAGGGACATGCAAATCAAAGCAACTATGTGGTACCATCTCATGCAACAGATACTGGTACACATCACAAAGAACAAGTACAATCAGTGTTTGGCGGGGATGTGGAGAGAAAGGAACTCTCATTCATTGCTGGTGGGAATGTCGTCTAGTCTGTCCCTTATGGAAAACAATATGGAGATTCCTCAAATGGACATTGAACTCCAATATGATGCAGTTATAAATACCACTCTTAGGGATATACCCAGGGAACTCAGAAACACAATACAAAAAATGCCTTCCTCACATCAATATTCATTTCAGCACTATTTACAATGGCTAGACACTAGAAACAACCAAGATGCCCTTCAATAGATGAATGGCTAAATAAACTGTGTTACGTATATACATTGGGAGAGTGTACAGCCACCAGGAGAGATTGTTATGATATTTCCTATACATATATGGACAGAGGAACTACTATGCTGAGTGAAATAAGCCAAAGGGAGAGAGATAGTCACAGAATAGTCTCACTCATCTATGGGTTTTTAAGAAAAATAAAAGACACTATTATAATGCCCAGAGACAGTAAAGATGAGGGCTGGAAGTACAGGGTCATGATATGAAGCTCAACACAAAGTGGTGAGTGCGGTTAGAGAAATAACTACACTGACAGCTATCATGACAATGTAAATGAGTGAGAGAAGTTGAAAGTCTGTCTCAAATATAGGCAGGGGGTGGAGGAGGAGTGATATGGATGGGGGTCATGGTGGTGGGAAGGTTGCACTTGTGAAGGGTGTATTCTTTTTATGACTGAAACCCAACTATAATCATGGTGTTTAAATAAATATATTATTTAAAGAAAACTCACTGCATGGATTATTCATAGATTTAAATAAATGGAAACCAGGGGATAAGATAAAATCAAGGTATTGTAACCTGAGATGAGAGCTCAAGTGGCACAAAAAATATCTGGCATATGAGAGATCCCGATTTCAAACCCTGGGAGCACTTGCCCCCTTGAACTTCATCGAATATAGCAGTGTCCATCAGAACCAGTATGGCTGCCTTACATTAAATAACATTGGAAACCAAGAGTAAGAAACAAAAATACAGTTTAATATTTTAGAGAATTGACAATCCACTAAAATGGAGACTTTAGGACAATCGCCATATTTGCAGCTTAAATAGTTGTCAATATGCCATTGTATTTACTAAATATGACTTTGGAAATGGGATTATGAATTTTATGAAAGTAAACAGAAAAGATATCATATATACATATGTAGAAATAATCACTTCATAAAAGATAAGTAGGGTCCAACAAATAGCAGCAATGATGAAAGACTTCTAAAAACTATATCAGAATGCAAATAAAATAAAGTAAAACAGTGTAAAGGGAGAAGAATGCCTTTATAAAGCACTTCCCTTTCTAATGTGGATGATAGTAAAGGTGGGTGTACAATATGTGAGTAGAAAAAACAAGCACATTAATCCTCTATTATTCTTCCTTCCCCTGACTCCACTGTTAGTGACTTAATTTTACCTTAATTATATTCTAAAGAGCCTATTTACAGAAAAAGTACTACAATGAATAGGATCGTCCATAAAAGAGTGTTCATGAAAGGATCAGAATTCAATTGATAATTCATTATAATTTGTCAACAATAAAATCATGATATAGTCATTTGAGTCTAAAGATGTATCAAAAATCAAAGTGCTATTATACACAATTATATGTATAATATATATATATATATATATATATATATATAATAAGAAACACACAAGTATTGCGTTAAGATAAAATGGCACAAACAACTCAGCATTTTTGTGCCCAACCAACTCCATAGATTATTGTTTTTTTCAAACAGGATTAAACCAAGCTGTGAAAAAACATGACCCCACAGTGGAAATCTGACAATATTGGGAAGAGAGGGCATGTCAAACTCCTGCCCTCCTGGAGCCACATCTGCTGCATTGGTCACCCAGGATTACCATTTTACTAATGGTCTGCTTCAGCACCCTTCTACAATTTTCTTAGGGGACAACAATTTGACCAAACTTCAGGCACACTGGTATTTGGACTGATATCACCAAAGCTTTTGGACAAGTGCAGGCACCTTTTCTCTACACCCTCAGCTTAGGAGACCCGGCAGATGAGACTATGCCCAACAAAAGTTCTAGTATCAGTAATAATGCTGGTCAATTTTATTTATTTGATGCTGTTACTTCTATAGAAATACAAAAAATTAATAGAATGGACAGCTAGTAAGAGATTACTAACCGCTCTGCTATTGTATTAATGGAGATTAATTGGAGATGCAACTATTTTCTTTTATTTTTTGTTTTTATTCAGGCCACACCCGTTAGATGCTCAGGGATTAGTCCCGGCTAAGTGCTCAGAAATTGCCCCTGGCTTGGGGGGACCATATAGGATGCCGGGGGATCGAACCACGGTCCTTCCTTGACTAGCGCTTGCAAGGCAGACACCTTACCTCTAGCGCCACCTTGCCTGCCCCAATAATTTTCACAAAGGATATTGATCCTACAATGTTTTCTTTTTCTTTATTTTAATTCTTCCCTTTATGTCTATTATTTTTAATAACTTTGCTCTAACTTATCTGTAAACAATTATATTATGTCAACAATATCAGCTATATTTGACACTTTTAAAAACAAAGTAATATATGAGATAAACAAAAGATTGGCATATTCAGTATAGTTCTACTTTAATAAAAGGCAATACTATTCACTAAATATATGGTTTAGAAGTCACGAAAGCTATTATTTTGAGATGTACAAAGATTAAGTTATGGAAGTGGATATACAAGGAAGATACTGCTAATAATTTGTTTCTTGCTTTGATTTATGATGATTGTTTAGATATATTAAGTTGCAAAAATTATTACTTTGTTTTTAAACTGCTTTTCATAGTTTCTTCTTACAGCCTTACTATTCACTTATCAAAGATGTGATTTATTTTAAATTATCTATGACCGGAAATTTAGAAAGATGATTCAATATCTGTAATTTGTTCCTATTTACATTTGATTTTGCAATGTCATAGTAGATTTTTGGTTGCCTTTTTAAATAAAGTATATATATTAAGAACATTTTGGGTTTTGGTGGTGGGAATGTTTCAATGGTGAAGGGTGGTGTTCTTTTAATGACTGAAATCCAATTACAATCATGATTGTAATCGTGGTGCTTAAATATTTTATAGAATTAAAAATAAGATAAAAAATTTAAAATTAAAAATAAAATTAAAATTAATTTAACTTAACTTAAATTAATTAAGTTAATTAATTAATTTAAATTTAAATTAAATAAATTTAAGGGAAAACTTTATAAGTAAAAATTGAAAGCTGGTGAAGAGATAGATTTATTTATTATAACAAATGCTAAGAAAAGGAGATTGATAATTATAGAATTTATACAATTTTTTGAATCAGAAAATGCACCAATTAGGTGCTTTGTTATATGGGCACTGATCAATACTTTTGGACTATTTGAAATAATACTAGTATTAAGAAATTCTATTTTGGGGCCGTGCGGTGGTGCTGGAATTAAGGTGCCTGCCTTACCCGCGCTAGCCTTGGACGAACCTCGGTTTGATCCCCCGGTACCCCATATGGTCCCCCAGGCCAGGTGCGACTTCTGAGCGCATAGCCAGGAGTAACCCCTGAGCGTCACTGGGTGTGGCCCCAAAACCAAAAAAAATAAAATTCTTTTTTTGCGGTGGAAAGGTTGTTTAATGAATTAAATTGAGTAGTAGAAATGAAAGTTGTCTTCTGTGGGAATAAAATAGAAAAATTTCCCAGATTTAGCTTTTATGGTAAAGGGTTTATTTATAATGAGATAAATCTGTGACTAATTTTGCTAAATTATCTTCATACCTTGAAACAAACATTAGCATAGTGAAATATTTCAGTCAAGGAAATATCTAAAATCTATCAATGATTAATGAATATCTTTAAGATGGTACATATTATTTAACACGAAATCAATTTTGTTTTAATGCAAGTTGCTTTAAAATACTTTTATTCAAAGCATAGTAAATTAAATCGCATTAGTAAATTAGGCTATATTACTTATTTAGTATCTATCTTTCAAAATTAATAATTCAAAACACAAATTTTGTTGAAAGTCAGCGAAAAGATGTATTCTTAATTGGTATTAGAAAATTATATCTTTTTTCTCACCACAAGCAGCTTTCTTCATAATAGAAAAGTTATAGAAGAAATAATATAGACATTTTATTCTAAATTACACACACTAAAGATTCCATTCCTGGTTCTATATTTAAGTTTCTTTCTTTTTTGTTCTGTAACCTTTCTCTTGCTATCACATCCTATTTCTGTGATGTCCGCTACCCATAATTGCTTTCACATGTTTGGTTGAACATTGATTGAGTTTTATCTTTCCTTTTAGAATGACCTCATTTCTCTGATAATCTCTGTGCTAAAAATCTTTCTGGGCATCTGGCATATTTGTGTTCATGTTGAATTCTGCATTAGTGAAGGCACATTGCAGACCAAGATTCTATAAACACAAGGTGAAGCTCTTTCAAATGAGGTCATGGATTGATAGAAAGGAAAAAAAAAAGATTATTCAGAGTAAAGGTTGAACTTCATATCTACTCTTAATTTAATATGCCCTGTCCTCGATGGAGGAAACTTAACAACACCTTTTATTATTCTTCATGTATAGAATAGGCATGTGATTTGTGGCTGTTTGGTTATTTATATTTGAAAAAGAAATCTCTGTATTTTTCCATGACATTATTTTACCGTGAAATATTCCCCAGCTACCCTTAAATATGTCGCACTATATCATAAAACCAAAGTCTAGACATCAAAAAAGAAAGAAAAGTGTGTATACCACAAAAGCAGTGTAAATATGTCCTTAAAAATATTTTATCAGTAACTGTCACTGCCTTTAGGCTGTTTATCGTGGAAGCACTAAGCAATCTTACTCCAGGAGTAGAATTTGATGTTTTGTGGACAATTGAACACTGCATTTTCACAGCAAGTTGACATCAAATTCTTCAATACAGGTCTGTGTTGTGTAATGCGATGCATGGGAACATTTGCTGTTCAATAGCCCTCAAAACTTTACTTCCATTTGTATGGTATACCCTAATGTAAAAATGTCACCAAGACCTGAAACCAACTCTAGCATTCACTATGAAAAGTGTTTGCAGTTCTGTGACAGAATAGAAGAAGGGCATAGCTATGCAGATGAACAGGTAAAACAGAAGATGAAGAAATGCTCTCATTTTGAGGTCTTATGCATAAATGCTTGCTTTGAGCCAGAGAGAAAATACAACACAGATAAGAATCTTGTCTTATAAAGAGATGACCAGGTTTGTTCTTCAGCACCATATGAAGTCTTTTGATAAATGACAACAGTGATTGTAAGCACAGAGCCAGGAGGAGTAAGCTCTGAGTATAACCAGGTGGCCTAAAAAAAAAAAAAAACCAACAATAAAAATAAAAGCAACAACATGGACATATTCATTCTAAAAGTAACTAGAGATACCACTAGCCAAAATATTTATAATTATGCAATTATATACTACATACATTTGTAATGAGAAAGCCTGCCAGTTGTTTTGTATTACAGTGTCGATCAACTGCAACTGTTTACATTCTACTACATGCAAACAGAAATGTATGCAAATGAGCTCCTAAACATAATAGTGTACAAGAAATTCCATTATTTTGAACAGTCCAAATTAGAAACAACGTGCATGTCTATCTCAGTTTACTCAGGCCCACAGAACAAAATAATGCATGTAGAGTTGAATTAAACAGAAATTAACAATTATGTTTATGTAGACCAGGATAGAGGTTACAGCATTGTTTGTTTTCTGGTGAGAGGATTAGTCCTAAAATTAAGAAAGAGAATGAGAGAGAGAGAGAGAGAGAGAGAGAGAGAGAGAGAGACTAGATCTCTTTTATCTTACAGGATAGAATTATAGTAGATGTGACTCCACTCTTTTTGTTTATTGGCTTTTGGAAAAAAACTGGAAAGTGCTCAAGGTTTATCCTGGCTCTACATTCAGAGATCCTTCCTCATGCTGCTTCGGGGACCCTATGGGTTGATGAAGATCGAATACATGAACTATAACTTTGGGGGTAAAAAATTGATTTTGAATTATTTCTACATGCTAGAGTTGAAATGAAAAAAACATTTTTTTCACAATGAGACTAAATTTTAACTCATAAAAATTAAACAGTGCCAAGTTCTGTTTAGTAAATTTAAGTTCTAAAGAATTTATACATAGCATTTAGAACCTTTCTTTTTAAAATATAAAACATTCTAAAATTATAAATAAATTAATTCTTAAAAAACTATTCCATTTTTTAATTTCAAATACCTAGACAATTGGCTTATCAGGTCTGAGCTCTCAATTTTTAATACCATGAACTTGACATATCTAATTTTGTTTACTAAAACTTACTTTTTGACAGAGTTTTAAAATTACATATTGGTTTGTAAATTATTATTGCCAATGTCAATTGAAATACAAAATCATCAATTTATAATTTTTAATTACAATATTGAAATCTCTTATTTCCATATATTTTACTATAGTCAACTCTGCTATTGCGAAAATTATTAAATTTTATTTTGTTTTACAAAATAATTTGAGTTTGCATATTAGTTTATATTAAAATAATTGATTTATTGCTATTATAAATTTAATCATTAAGTTTGGGAAATTATGCTACATACATGTTTATTTCAAGAAAATGCAACATATAGTTGACATAGTTGATAATGATCATAATACATTTGTTTCTAGATAAGTAAAAGCAACGTTATTAAAAATATAATAGAGAAGAGAAAAAAAGAAATAAAAAAGTAAAAGTACAATAGCCAACTAAGTTGTGAAAATGTGTCACCAACAAGGTCATTATCATAATGTGAAAGGTTTAGTAAATTCTTGATATATGCCCAGACTGTTAAATTGTGGTATGACTTTAGGGATGTTAGTATTAAACAGATAAAGTTGTTAGAATATTCAAAGCATAACATTACAAATTTTAGTGGAATATACTTAGATATGCAGGGCCTTCTGGAAGAAGAACTGATTATAACAAGTGTTTGTGGACATGGGTACACAAGGAAATTACAGGGAATTATGCTGCCCAAAAATTGGCATGGTGATTTCAGTTCAACAAGCAACATACCTAAAGTGAGGTCATATCAGCATCCCCACTGGGAATCATAGAGGGTCAGTGATGGGGCAGGCCATCTGGGAAATGGTGATTCTGGGTGATGGAAGCAGCATATGTTGCTTTGGCAGGGTGAGGTCTTGGCCCATCAACTCCTGCTGAGATGTCTACCTTTTGTTGCATGCGCCAGTGTAGCCATAATCTTTCCTGGCATTGTTTATCTCTTATTTGAGTAAAGTTTGAGTCTGTTGGGAATGTGTTTTTATATACAGATTTATTGGGAATTTTTCATTATACTAATTACATTAAATTTTTATCCCCACATGGAAAATAACCACAAAATTATATCTTAGATATGTAAAGTGAACAAAATATTACACAGCATAATTTAGCCCCTAATAATTTAGATATATTATTATTGTACAAGGTTTCAAAGATTCTATAAAGCTACCCTCTACAAGACTAGGTCTTATATAAAGAGATGTTTTAGTATTTTCTAAATGGAAAGATAATCCTTTATGGAGGATTTTGATATTTTATTATTCTGCTAAAGTTAATAACATCACTTAAGTGTGGACTCAACATTATAACTTTTTAAATAGAATATGTTAAAAAATTTTTTGCATGAATTACAATACAATATGTTTTTCAGGGTCAGTCATAAATCAGAGTTCAGATAAAAATTGTTTGGATACTCTTCACTGCACTTACTGCATTTTGTTTGACCTTTGAACGTTATACTTGATAACTTGGGAGACTATTTTCAGTATACATTTTTTAAATCAGTCCCTCAAGGATATGTACAAAGGTGAATGAACTATGGTTACAAGTATACTTGTATCTCCACAATTTCTATTCATTTAATGGTTAGCTTTTCTACTCGGTCATCTTGATCTTTGTTGTACATAAAGTTGATTTTGTGCCATTTCTAAACAATCATTTTAGACATATATATATAGAAAGATAAACCAGTGATAAATTTCTATTTTGTTCTATTTTTATCTAGATGATTTACATATGTGTAGATCTACCACATACATCTTCAAACATAAGCATATTCAAATTCACTCTCTAAATTGAATATCAGTTCTTTGTGAATGAGTGTAACCAGTACATTTATATATTTTGCAATCAACATACACACATACATTTTAAAGAATTCCAAGGGCATCATGGCCTAATCTCATTCAATGTAACATCATAATTATTTTTATGAATCTATATGGCTAAAACATGTAGGTAACCATCAAGTAACTTTCTGTTTTAGATTGGCATAGAGAACATTATTTATGGTGCTGATCATAATTTGTTTAGCTTATTATTTCAATGTCAAGACTATTATCCATTTTAGATGTCTCATTTCTGATGATTCAGAACATGAATGTTTATGCTTTGAAATATTTTAAAGATTCAATTTAATATTGCAGCATACAAGAGTCGAGGTAAGACACAGATGATAAAGCATTTATCCTTCCTATGACCCTGGTACTGCATACTATTCTTTGAACAATACCAGGAATAACTCATGAAGACAGAACGAGGTTTAATCCACAAACTCAAGTGAGTGAATAACAAACACTCCCCATTCCAAATATTGCATTATATCGCGCAGATATTTTTTTAAAAAATTTGCTATCCTGTAATGTAGAGATTTCCTTACAAATTCTCTCTGTACTCTGATAAGAAGTATTATTATACACCTATAGACATAAGCATTCAATTTTGCCAAGTGTTTGTCTACCCCTTCCTGATAGAATACTTTTTAAAAAAAATTACCGAAACAAGGTACGATAACTTTTAAAGCATGCATTATTTTGGGTTTCATTATTTTCTGAGAGTAAGTAAAAAGAAGAATGTGATCCAAAGAATGTGACAAAATAGGAAACACTAGAAATTTAACCTGTTATGGTTAAAGCACTATTGGTATGAAACATTACCACTATATTCACAAATATTTATATAATTTAGGGGAAAAACTTCATTAAAGACTTGATTCTGGTTCTGGTTACATTTCAATGAAATATATAATAAAATTTAAACCAGTCTATAAATATACACATGGACCAGAGAGTTAACATAGAGCGTAAGTGTTTTTCTTACATGTGGCTTATCTTAGAAAACTAATATCATATTTGGTCTCCTAAGAGCCACCGGGACTTATCTATCAGAACAGATCCATGTATAAGCCATGAGCACCGCTGTGAATGACTAAAACATGTAAATATATGTACAATTAATTCAGGGAATAACAAACATCTATAAAGTAAATGGTTGAGTTAATTTTATAGGACCAGTTTTCTAAATTTGAATCATTTTCTCAAAGTTCTGAATTCCAATCTTGAAAAGATATTATTATATTTGTATATAGTACAAAATTATATACATATATTTTAATTTTAAATGCATTTTGTGTGCATCATGACCCTTTTTGTGGCAAACAATAAATTGTCAGAAACCTTATTACTTTAGTTTTTTATTTTTTGAAAAGACATTGCTCAGAAAGACAAGAATCTTTGCCTCCATTCTATTAAAGGGACAATTCCCAAGAGGATCAAGAACAAGTCTCTGCCTGTTCAGAGGAAATTAGAGGCAGAGTTGATCATTTCAGAAAGTCTCAGGACAGCCCAGTTTTTTCTTTATTTTTAAGTAGCAAAATATATTTCAAATTGTGTCCAAGAAAAAAAGTTCACATTTCTAATAAAAAAGTTTTGTTTTATGTAGCAGTGGCATTTATCCTTTCTTATTAAAATTGATTATCTTTTTACTTTGAGTGAATGAAGGTTTTTGGTATATTCCTGCATTGATTCTTTAGTGAAAGTAGTTAGTTCTACTACATCTACTTGAGACTTCTTTTTGCTATTAATCAATAAATACATTAGAATTAAATCAGTCATCTAAGCTTCTTTAGACAAGTATTTATCTACTAAATTATATAGGACAAGTAACCTTTAAATGATTTGGTAAATTGCAGTTTATCATATTCTGTAATATTGATTGTTTTCTGTGCTAATATCAAGCCTGTCCTCATTTCCTTTAAAAATCATCATCTAATTGTTGTTTGGACTAGCTGAAACATTTTGAATTTGTCCTTAAAGGCATCACCTGAGTTCCGCTTTACTTATTCAGAAAATTATAATATGAAGTTATATTGAGAATATGGAATCATTGTTTTGAATATTTTTAACAAAAAATTCCTTTGCTGTTATTTAAGAATTCTTTTTGTCTGTTTGTTTTTGTCTGTTTGTTTTTTTGATTTTTTGATTTTTTGTTTTTAGGCCACACCCAGTGACGCTCAGGGGTTACTCCTGGCTATGCGCTCAGAAGTCGCTCCTGGCAGGCACGGGGGACCATATGGGAACTGGGGGATCGAACCGTGGTCCGTCCTAGGTTAGCGCAGGCAAGGTAGCAGGCACCTTACCTCCTGTGCCACCTCCCGGCTCCCAAGAATTCTTATAAATATATTAATATGGAGTAAAGTGTTGACTCACAAAATGGTAACCTATATTTATCAATTTTTTTTAAAAACTACAGACACTGTACTTATCTCTTAGTTTCTATAATTAAAATTTACCTAAAGCCAAAAAAAGCAAGGGAAAGGAAATAATTATGTAATAATTTCCACTTACTATTTAAAAATGTTGAAATGCAGAGAATTGGGTCTGTTCTTAGAAATGTGTATATTTCTAAGAAATGGATTTATTCTTTCAAAGACAGATTTGAATTTTGGCAACTTTTTAATTAATTGTTGCATAAACATATTCAGTTGAAGGTACGAAACTAAAATTTGAATTGACTATTCATCTTAAGCCAAAAATAGACTGCTTGGCTGGATAGCAGAAGTTAAAAATTTTAAAAATTTTAAGGATGATGGGCCTTAGCGATAGCACAGAAGTAGGGCATTAGTCTTGCATGCAGTCCACGTAGTCCAACCCTGCTCGAACCTGGATTCGATCCCTGGCACCTCAAGTGCTAGGAGCTATTTCTGATCACAGAGTCAGGAGTAACCACTTAGTACCACTGGGTGTGGCTCAACCCTCAAAACTTAAAAGTGTCATTGTTGAAATTGGTAATAATCATATTTAATTCTCTTTTTCTGACACACATACCAACCAAGCACAAGTACACACACACACACACACACACACACACACACACACACA
>PVKC010022400.1:0-17709 GCA_004027635.1 Crocidura indochinensis
TGCCTGCCCATCATGTAGTCTATCACTAAGTCATACACACACACACACACACACACACACACACACACACACACACACACACACACACAGTTTATACTTCCTTGTTAGACTATACTTTCTTGCTTACATGTGAAGGAAAATTTTTCCAATTTGGGTTTTTGAGCTAGGGGTGGAGGTTGGACCATACCCAGTGGTGCTCAGGGCTCTCTCCTGGTGATACTCAGGGGACTATAGGAAATGCTAGAATATGAACTGGATATAGCAAGTGCCTTAACCCCTATCTTTCTAGCCCTGAACTCTTGACCTTATGGTTATAATAGCAGACAGATGTTCTAAGCCACTAAACTCTACTCTCCAGAACCAGACTTCTATAATACCTGAACTAGTTCACTTTTATTAAAATTAAAAATTTAAATTTTTTATCTATATGCATCTTAGTGTTTTTTCTTTTATAATTTCTCTAATACTACCTATTTATAGATGATTATTCTGGACTAAAAATACTTCTTTTACTTATTCTTTTGAAATTGCTTTTTTTTTTTTTTTTTTGGTTTTTGCATCACATCCGCAGCACTCAGTAGTTACTCTTGGCTCCATGCTCAGAAATCTCTCCTGGCAGGCTCAGGGGACCATGTGGGATGTCGGGATTCAAGCCACAGATCTTCTACATACAAGGCAAATGCACTACCTTCATGCTATCTCTCTGGCCATGAAATTGCTTTTTTTTACACATCAGTTTCACATATGGATATGTGAGGCTAATTCCACAGAATCCTATAGGTCCATGTGTAATATACACCAGCATCATAATTGGGACCACTTTGTAATTCTTGATAACTAGTAAGGAAATTTTTCTCTTTATTCTTTTGGAGTTTTTTCACTAAGCTTTGACTCTGCTCTTTTGTTTTATGGGTCACCGCAGTACTCAGGATTTTAGCTCCACATTCAGGATTGTTCCCGGCAGGGCTCAGGGGACCTGTGGGTGCAGGGATCAAACCCACATCAGCCACATGGAAGGCAAACACTCCACTCACTGTACTATTGCTACAGTCCCTATGTTTATTTTTTACAAAGTTAAAATATATGAGAATTAATTTTTCCTCTGGTCACCAAACTATTTGTAAACTACTTAGCAGACTTCCAGACATTGGCAGCAATCGATTGCTAATATGTGAAAGGGACCCAACTTTATTTCTTGCCTGTCATTCTGGATTCATAAAACCCAAGACTCTTTTGGCTAAAGTAAATAAAATGCAATCTAGCTTCTTTTTTTTTTTTTTTTTTTTTGGTTTTTGGGTCACACCCGGCGGTGCTCAGGGGTTACTCCTGACTCCATGCTCAGAAATTGCTTCTGGCAGGCACGGGGGACCATATGGGGCACCGGGATTCGAACCGATGACCTTTTGCACGAAAGGCAAACGCCTTACCTCCATGCTATCTCCCGGGCCCCTGCAATCTAACTTCTAAGGGCTCTGATACCTTCTAGGCACCTGCTTTTTCTTTACCTACTGAAGCTGCTGTTTGACAAGTCCTTGGAGTTGTTTTCCTCTTAGTCTTAGTAGGTTGATAGGAAATAAAGTCATTGATTTGGGGATCTGACTGGTAAATGGTAGAATGCACGCTTTACATGTGTGAAGCCCTTACACCAGCAATTGTAAATAGGAAAAGGATAAAAGTCATTTAAGTGATAATGATTCTATGGACATTAGTAACATCTAGTTATCAAAAATCTTTAGTGTGGTGCTCAACTTTTCAGGTTCAGAAATCTTTCAAAGAATGAGTGGACTTTGAATTGCAATATTGCTTATATAATACAACAAAGACCTACAAGAGCAATAACTTAAATAAAAGTTGATATAACTGTGCTAATCATAGATTCATACTTAAAGTTCAGACTCCTTTCAGCTAGCTCGTCTGTCTGTTTTTTGTTTCCTTGGTCTGTATCATCTAACAAAGCTCACTGCACATTTGCATCCTGGTCTGTAGAAAGAAAAACAATGACGAGGAGCACACCCTTTTCCCTTTCATGTGGTGAGTCAGCATGTGTATGCCTATCACATTTTCCTTAACTTAGCTACAAGAATTATAGCACTGTCAAAGAAGGGAAGAACAGATACTGGAGGCCATTCTGGACTGTCAGCCTCAGAGACACTGGACATTCTTCTCTATGTTTTTAGATGTTGGTGTTCTAAGCACCTTAACCTATTTTCATCAGCATGCTTCTCTAACCTCAGGTCTCTAACTATAATTCACTTATCAGCTCTGAAAGCATGCTTCTGTAATGGGACACTTTTGACGCATGATTCTTGTGGATGGCATGTATGATTAGAATCCAGCAGCAGGGCTCTGTAGTATTACCCTGTAGGAGCACCAGTAGCATTCCCTATACCCACAGCACCAACCTTAGCAACTTCACCACACCAAAAGCCTTCTACTTGTCCCTGTGACTATAGAAGCTGCTGTAAAGTCCAAAGCAACAAAATCGACAAAGGCCAATAAAGCAGTCAGAGCAGCAAGCAATTATTCCAAGAGTGTTGGGGCTGTAGGGGCTGTAGGGGCCCCAGAAACAAAGTAGCAACAAGCAGTGGTAGACTCCTAGGGATATACTCTAGGAACACAAAAAACACAATATAAAAAATGCCTTCACATGCCTATATTCATTGCAGTGCTATTTACTATAAACAGAATTTGGAAACAACCCAGATGCCTAAAAACAGATGAGTGGCTAAAGAAAATATGGAACATATAATAATGGAATACTATGTAGCCATCAGGAAAAATGAAGTTATGAAATTTTCCTATACACGGAGGGACATGGAAACTATTGTATTGTGTTGAGTGAAATAAGTCAGAGAAAGAGATATAGATATAGAATAGTCTCATCTGTGGGATTTCACAAAAATAAAAGACATTATTGTAATAATACTCAGAGACAATAGAGACGAGGGCTGGAAGGACTGGCCCACAATATGAATCTACCACAAAGAGTGGTGAGTGCAGTTAGAGAAATAACCACACTAACAACTATAATGACAATGTTTTTTTTTTGTTTTTTTTTTTGGGGGGGGTGGTTTTTTTGGGTCACACCCGCCAGTGCTCAGGGGTTACTCCTGGCTCCATGCTCAGAAATTGCTCCTGGCAGGCACGGAGGACCATATGGGGCACCGGGATTTGAACCGATGACCTTTTGCATGAAAGGCAAACACCTTACCTCCATGCTATCTCCCGGGCCCCTATAATGACAATGTTAATGAGAGAAGTAGAATGCCTGTCTCGAATACAGGCAGAGGGTGTTCAAGGAAGAAGATGAGGGGCATTGATGGTGGGAAGGTTGCACTTGTGAAGAGGGGTATTCTTCTTTTATAACTGAAATTCAACAAATATGTTTGTAATCACGGTGCTTAAATTAAGGTTGTTTTGGTTTGGGGGCGGGTTTTGTTTTTCACACCTGGCAGCACTCAGGGGTTACTCCTGACTCTGTGCTCAGAAATCGTTTTTGGCAGGCTTGTGGACCATATGGGATACCGGAATTTGAATCATCATCTGTCCTGGGTAGGTTGCATGCAAGGCAAACACCCAACTACTGTGCTATTGCTCCAGTCCTAAATAGAGATATTATTAATAAAAATAATAACAGTGGTAGTAGCTCTAGCAATGAGGGCAACAGAATCAGAAGGAGCAGGGGCAGGGGTGAGGGCAGCTAGTTGGTGTGGTACAGGAGTAACCAGGTACAGTAGAGCACAAGACCTGCTTCTAGAGATTATCAATCAATACCCTATTCTTCCATTTGTGGAGCTTTGCACTACACTTAATCAAGAGCATTATGGACTAACAAGAGATTTTTTTGGGGGGGTTTTGGGTCACACCCGGCAGTGCTCAGGAGTTACTCCTGGCTCCATGCTCAGAAATTGCTCCTGGCAGGCACAGGGGACCATATGGGGCACCGGGATTCGAATGGATGACCTTTTGCATGAAAGGCAAACGCCTTACCTCCATGCTATCTCCCGGGCCCCATAACAAGAGATTTTTATTATCTGTCTCCTCCATGATTACGTTCTCTGTACCAGTAACCTCTCTAGGAGGGTGTTTTTGAGAATTCCTTCATTATTTTAGGGGTACAAACTAAAGATCTAGTTCTGAAGCTACATCTTGCTAGAAACGGGGACTGGTTTTCTACTAGAATACTCAGGGTTCCTTCCTTCATTCCCTGTAGAAGTGATGTTGGAGATGTGGTAGAGGGTGAGGCAGACCCTGAAATGGATCATGGTTCAGAATGAAGTGTCCCATTCTCTAGAAGATTGGTTGAGGTTTGACTCCCACCGAGCTCCCAGACAGGAAAGGCAGTTCCCATTTCCCTGTTGGATTAGAACAGGGAAAGGTTCCAGTTGTAGAGATCTGTAGGAAACAATTCATGCAGTGAAGAGGTACAAGAATGGGTTCAGGAAATCCAGTGCTCAAGCAAGGAATTCAAACCACAAAAGCTTTCTGCTCCTAAGATGGAGTGCAGCTCAGTGGAAGAAGACCAAAGAATGAACCCTTGCCCTCCTCAGACCCCTGCTTTTATTGACAAAAATCAGGTACCACCCTATGGTGGGAGCAGAATGCCAAGTAAGGAATAATCCAATATACTATCACCAGGTCACACCCTAGGGTGGAGTGTAATTATTGATTAGGACCAGTAACCCAACATCTCCACCTACCCAAACCTTGAATTAACTGAACCCTGGACCCAAGAAGAAGACCTCAGCGATGGTGTGTGCTAATTGTGACTTGACTCTTTGGTGGATTATCACCATGACACCGCCCCCCCCCCCCCTCGAGCTGGACTGAATGTGCTGTGCCTTTCACTGAACATCGGTGAACATGGCTCCTATTCTGAATGGCTTTGTGTTGCTTTGGTCATTCTACCTGCATTTCTTACTCTGGACTGTATGCGTGTGCCAGGCTCCCTCTAGATTCTCCTGCATGCATGCCACATGAGAAGAATGCCTTCCCAGTGGTGACGAGTTATCAATCTAAAGACTTTCCCAGGGCTGATCATTTATTGTTGACTACTGACTCTAAACCAGAGACTCCCATCTCTCAAAAATGATGAACCAGTTACCATCTCTGCAAATGCAGAGTCTGAAAAACGGCTCAACCAGAGATATCCCCGTGCCCCAAGACTGAGTCAGATAGACAAGTCAGTGCTGGCAATCCAAGTCCTGGGCACTGTCAAATGGTTCAATGTCTGGAATAGTTATGGATTTTTCAACAGAAATGACACCAACGAAGATGTCTTTGTTCACTGGACAGCTATTAAGAGAAACAATCCCAGGAATTTTCTGTGTAGTGTTGGAAATGGGGAGATTGTGAAGTTTGATGTTGTGAAAGGAGAGAGGGGACCAAAAGCTGCTAATGTATCCAGAGTTGATGGAATGCCAGTGAAAGGTGGCAGATGTGCTCCCAATCGTCATAGTTTCTGACAATTTATCCCTCGGTCTCACTCTGCTGTCCCACCATCTATGGTGGCAGAGGCCCCCTCAGGTGGGTCAGAAGTAGGCAGTGAAAGGGAAAGAGTTGAAGACTCTGGGCAGAATCTCAGATGCCACCGTCTACCATCTTTCATCTACCAGAGAAGCCTTTTGCCAGGACCCCAGACCCCAGACCTGCAGCAGCTTATCAAAGAAACCCCAAGAGCCTAACACAAGTGAATATGGAGAAGATGGAGGATCCAAGGCCAGCTGAGAAGTAGCTGCTTTCAGAACTTCCTGTACCTGGGTTACCTCCAAAAAATTAACTTTCTTCAAAGCTAATCTCTTGACCATATTTGCATTGATCACGATATTGCTACTTAAATTGTGTTTTATCTGCATGTATCATATTATTTGGTTTTATGCCCAACTGCAAACAGAAAATTTTGTATCCAACTTTAGTGCTTTAATATTTGCACAATTCTGGGGAAATGCATGTTAGTTTTAAAGGTTTCAGCTATCCTAGAGAGTGTTTCTCAATTGCTATAATGTTTTATTGTGTAACTTATGTAGCAACTTATTCTCAAATTATGTCTGCAAATATGTCTGATCTCTTTGTCCACAGAAGTAGATGGAAAAGGAAATGAGATACTATAGATTATCATTAATTGTGTTCATTATAAGAAAGTTTTAGCAAACTTATTTTCAAACTGTATATATCTGTGGAAATGTTCTTGTGATTTTTGATTAATGAAGTTAATGAAAAGGAACTCAGATGTTTCTAGACTTGTATTACAGTAGTGCTCGGTGTAAGAATGTTTAAGAATTTTCTTATTAAGAGTATCTGCAGAAAGGTTCTAATGTTTATGATCAGAGAAATCTATGAAAAGTGTTGTGAGATGTGAAAAGATATTTAAAAAAAAGCTGATTGTTTTGAGAATGATGTACACAGTTCAAAATTTGATGCTATAACAGCCAACTTTTACTGTGCCTATGCAAAATAACTACTTTTTCAAATTCTGATCTGGGATTTCTGCCTCTAACAGAGAACAATTGAACATGGCTTATGTACCCTTTGATTTTTTGACTAAAAGGGGGCAGTTGTTGGCTTATGTAACCTTTGATTTTTTGAATAAAAGGGGGCAGTTCTTGGATTACACCTTATTTTACTTAAATAAAGAGCTAGTTTGGATTATTTTATGCGTGACCCTGACTCAGGCATGTGGGGTAATTTTACACAGAAAAGAGCAGCTGGGCCAGGATCCCCTGCCCTGCTTTGGCTTCTGATGAGACAAGAAGGTAGGAGAGTGAAAGTTGAATTACAGGCACTCTCTAGAGCACTGGCTAGAATAGGATGATTCTCTGTGAGCACTGGTGAGAATAAAGGTAATTAACTTAAAGGAGTATCACAAAAATGGAAAGGAGATTGTGAAAGGTGCTTGAAGCTGTTCAGGCTTCATTCTTCATTCTGCCTCTGGGACCAACATCAGAACGAAGATGGTAGGTTTCTTTTTGTTTTTGTTTTTTTTTTTGTTTTTTTGTTTTTTGTTTTTGGGTCACATCTGGCAACGCTCAGGGTTACTCCTGGCTTTATGCTCAGAAATCACCCCCAGCAGGCTCGGGGGACCATATGGGATGCCGGGATTCTAATTCAAACCACCATCCTTCTGCATGCAAGGCAAATACCTCATCGCTGTGGTATCTCTCCAGCCCCGGTGGGTCTCTTTTAATGGAGAGAATATAGCAGTCTAAGCCTGAGTTCTCCATCTCCAAGTATGAGGGACAAATTCACTCTTTCATTCATTTTCTTTGGAGGGGCATATTCTTCAAGGCTTACCCTTGGCAATCCTTCCTGGGGGGATAAGAACTTAGGAAAAGGAGGGTCAGTGTAGGCACTGTTTGTTCCAGAAAGGTTGTACCAAGGTCTTGTTGTACCAAGGTCTTGTGGGACTGAAAGTTGTATCGATTTTAGCTGCCACTTAAAGAAATCCATGATATGTACTTATGGAAAACATTCAAAATTTGGAGGGGGTTCTGTGCACATGCACCTCAAAGTTCATTAGCTTCCTGATAAAGAAAACACCTCTGTCTCAGAGTCATCTAAGCATCTTGAGCAGAGAGGAAGCTAGATTTGTCATGTGTAGAGTGAAGGAGAGTGCAAGAACTGAATGCAGGAGCAACTAACTAGAGGGTGCCCTAACAATTCATGATCTAGATACACAGACATTGAGTAGATATTAATAAGTATATTTTGAGGTGTTCGTTCTGGAGGACTGAGTTTGACTATTTTTAGCCCGTTAAGGGCCTATCTGCCCACTTCCCAGCAATGTGACTTCCACATAAACTCCAAGGACTTCTGCCAATTTCAAAGCCATGTGCTTCCACACAGAAAACAGTTTTTTCTTTCCTGTCTCCTCCCCCTTTAGCTTTATACAATCCTGCATCTGAAACTGGCCACATAACACCTGTGTGGGGTATGGTATGTCTTGTTACTTCATGGAGAGACCACTTCCGGAGTACAGTAGAGAATGAATGTGTGACTTGCTTTATTTTTAAATATATTTAGAATATCATATTAAGAAGCTTCTACTGGGGGATCTCTGGTAGTTGGAGTTGACACTGATAATGGGATTGGTTTTGAAATATTATATGCCTAAAACTCAACTATAAATAACCTTGTAAACCATGGGTCTTTATT
The DNA here is from genome assembly GCA_004027635.1 of Crocidura indochinensis. Classification (NCBI taxonomy): domain Eukaryota; kingdom Metazoa; phylum Chordata; class Mammalia; order Eulipotyphla; family Soricidae; genus Crocidura; species Crocidura indochinensis. The sequence goes on from PVKC010022400.1 coordinate 8,152, forward strand.
TTTTTGTTTGTTTGTTTTGGGATCACACCTGGTGGCGCTCAGGGGGTATTCTTGGCTCTGCACTCAGAAATTGCTCCTGGCAAGCTTGGGAGACCATATGGGATGCTAGGAACTGAACTTGGGTCTGTCCTAACAATGATTCTTTAAATAAAAAAATTTTAAAGGCCTTCTAAAAAATAAAACGCAATATCCAGGCCAGCTCCACAGACTCACTCTTTTTCAAACAAGATGTAAAACAAGCTGTGAAAGATTATGGCTACTTTGGCCTACGTAGCAAAGTTGGCCTTCTCAGGAGAAAGTGAGCCAACACCATCCTTCCCTGTCAAAAGCCACACTAGCTGTCTCCATCACACAGAATCACCATCTCCCCAATGGCCTGCCTCATCACTGACCTATGATTCCCTGTGGAGAAGCTGATCTGACTACACTTCAGGTACACCAGTTGTTGGGCTGGTATCATTTGCGGGCATCCTCTTTTATATCTTCCTTCTCCCAGGAAAGCCTGGCAGCTGTAACTACACCCACAAACACAGTTGTGTTTGAACAAGGCCTTCTTGCAGGAAGCCCTACAGCTGAGTATATGCCCTCCTAAAGTTCATAGTATCGTAGCTTTGAATTTCTGAATAACTTCATTTGTCTGATGATGTCATACCCTTAAGGAACACCCCAATTTAATAGACTGAGCATATAACAACTAGAGATTTTGCCATTGTAATTATGATGTTATCGGTGAAACCATTTTCACAAATGATCTTACTACTGTACTTTTTCCTATTTTCATTCTTGCTTTTATTTTTTTCTTCTCTTCCATTTTTATTCAGCAACTTTACTTTCACTTATTTGGAAATAAATGTATGGTGATGAACTAGGTCAACTATGTGATGCATTTTCTTTCAATTAAAAAGAAAAAGAGGGGCCGGGCGGTGGCGCTAAAGGTAAGGTGCCTGCCTTGCCTTGTGCTAACCTAGGTCGGACCGCGGTTCGATCCCCCGGTTCCCCATATGGTCCCCCATGCCTGCCAGGAGCAACTTCTGAGCGAATAGCCAGGAGAAACCCCTGAGCGTCACTGGGTGTGACCCAAAAAAACCAAAAAAAAAAAAAAAAAAAAAAAAAGAAAAAGAGCCTTCATAAGGCTAGAACAATAGTACAATGGATAGGGCATTTGCCTTGCTTGCAGCTGACCTGGTTCAATCCCCAACATCCCATATGGTCCCCCAAGCACTGCCATCTGACCTGAGGTCAATTATTTTATATAAATGCAGTTGGAATTCATTATAACAAAGGCTCTAACAGCACTGCAGCGTCATTCCTTGCTTAAGTTTAGTCTTGCATTATCTACAAAGGACTTTCACCTACCAGCTGCCCTTTAGACATGAAGAATTTTGAAAATCAGTACATGGAATTGGACAGCGGCCCAAGATTTGTCTTCATTTGCTGCCAATTAGGGTAAAACTTGATCCATTGTCTCACCTCACCTGTAGTATGTACTTTACTCTCATATTCTCATCTATAAAATGAAGTCACTGGAGGTCTTTTTGTTTGTTTCTGGGTCAAGCCTTACTTATTCTTGCACTCAGAAACTGCTCCTGGTGGTGCTCGAAGATTATTGAGGTGTCAGGGATTGAATTCAGATGAGCTGCATACAAGGCAAATGTCCTATCCACTATAATCACTCTAACTCAAAGTCACTTTTAACTTGCTTTTACAAATTGTTCTGTAAACTCCACTACATACATAATCAAAGCAAGAGGAGACTTAGGGAAGTCCAGATGTCACTTACTTATGAGTCTCAGCCTATATGGTTTGAAGTCCATGCCAGCCCCTTAAAATGCCTTTTAGAGGACCAGAAAGATAGCATGGGGCGGCGCATTAATCTCGGCATCCCATATGGTCCCCCGAGCCTACCAGGAGTAATTTCTGAGCGTAGAGCCAGGAGTAACCCTTGAGCGCTGCCGGGTGTGACCCAAAAACAAAAACAAACAATACAAAACAAATGCCTTTTAGAGCTGCCAATAAGCATGTTCCATTAACTCAACAGGGTACCTACCACAAGAGATCTATTCTGAACACAGAGCCAGGAATAACCCCGGAGAGGCCCCCCCCCCACAAAAAAAAAAACCTCCTGGGTGTGGCCCCCAGATCCCAACCCCCCCAAATGGTAGAATCAGTTATATTGCTAAAATATGATACAAATTCAAAGCTTGAGTATAGGGTAGACCACTAATCACATTACCAAGTTAGTGTAGTCTAACAAGTTTAACACTTAGCAGGTACGTGTTGGAGGTTGAAAGTTATGGGTCTATCATTAAGTTTTCTGCTTCACATTGCTACAGAGTGAGCAAGAACCAGACACTGAGGTCATCCAGAAATGAGCTAACACACCAACCCTCTCTCTGTTTCAATCCCAGCAGGGAATTCACTCTAGAACTCCATAAAACTTTTCCAAGATGATATGTCTATTATTTTTGTATCTTATTTTTTCTCCTTGTGAATTTTATTAAGATACCATGACTTACAAAGCTGTTCATAATAGAATTGTTTGACATACTGTATTCCAAAATGATTCCCACATCTTTTGGAACAAAAAACTAGCCTTTCTGGGGGCCAGGCGGTGGCGCTGGACATAAGGTGCCTGCGCTAACCTAGGACGGACCACGGTTCGATCCCCCGGTTCCCCATATGGTCCCCCGTGCCTGCCAGGAGCGACTTCTGAGTGAATAGCCAGGGGTAACCCCTGAGCGTCACCGGGTGTGGCCCAAAAAACAAACAAAAAAAAAAAACCCTAGCCTTTCTAAATCCAGCTGGGTTTTTTTTTTTTTGTTGTTGTTGTTGTTGTTGTTGTTCATTTGTTTGTTTTCTCCCAGCTTTGTCATAGATGTGAATTTAAAACAATGTGGGGAAGAAGTAATAGTATAATGGGCATGGTGCATACCTCACCATTTTCCTAAACTGGGTTCAAATACCAGCATACAATATGGTTCCTGTGTCCTGTCAGGAGTGACCCAAGCTCTGAGCCAGAAGCCCTGAAAACTGGGTGTTGCCCAAAAGCAAAAAATAAAAAATAAGACAAAACAAATAAAATGATGTATCTTGTAGCAGTATCTTAAATTCAGCATAGCCTCTTTTCTGCTTGTTCTTTCTTACTTTGGTAAGTGCTTCACATATTATTGATCTTCCTCAGATATATCATGTAGAATATAAAATAATTGCTGTGATAGAGGCAGTCACAAATCAAGGGGTATGTATGAACACTGACTGTCTTGATACTCTGTAGAGGAAATGAAAAACTGGCCTTCTTTTCTTTCACCAAATGTGATCTTATGTCCCCCAGAGTGGCAGTTAAAGGTCGCACATTCCCCTGCTCCCAGAAAGAGGGACAGGCAGGAGGCAGGATATGAACAGAAGGAAAGATCCTGGGCCTCGATTACCTACAGATCAGCTGAATGGTACTTTTGTAGTAACACCTTGAAATCCTGAAAGAAGTGAGTAAATATCTGGAAGGAGGGGAGAGGAAGGCAGTTTTCAGGGGGCCAGGGAATCTTACAATAGTCTCACAATTGGCAGAAGAGATTAAAACTTCAGCAACAGGAAAAGTCAGGACCACTGACAATTGGAAATATTGACATGGGGCACAGAGGCGTCTTGGCTGGATTAGGACCAGATGGGTAATAGGCTGACCCCCTCAGCTGTTCATCTTGATAATTAAAATAAATCTTGCACCTGTGGTACAAAATTAGCTCAGAAACCAAAGACAACCATGGGTAAAGTACATTTGTTGCTCTGAACACAGAGGCTTACTATAAAGAGGCATCTAATTTTAAATGTATTTAATGTGTAGAAAGAGCCAAAAGGATGATTTCTGGATTTTAACTCATTGTCTCCTAGGCTGATTTTAAAATAAAAATAAAAAACTTGTAATGGTGCCTGGAAATGGTTCAGTGGCAAAAGTGTCTATCTTGCAACAGTGAAGTTATGAGTGTGACCCCTGTGACATCCACCTATCCTGAATAATGTTCCACAGTTTCTACTATCTAGGACTCCCCAGGGCCACGAGGAAGTGTGTGATATATGGTGTAGATGGGTATACAAACAGCACAATCAAAAACATGATTCCCAGATAGCACTACAACTGTGTGGTGTGGCAGGTGTGCAAACACTTGCAAGTGTGCAAACACCATATATGAAGCATGTAACCACCTGAGCAATATCAAGACATGCAAGCACCATTGATTATGTGATCCATTAGCAGTCATCACAACAAAAATAAACTTTTTTTTTTTTTTTTTTTTTTGGTTTTTGGGCCACACCCGGTGACACTCAGGGGTTACTCCTGGCTATTCGCTCAGAAGTCGCTCCTGGCAGGCACGAGGGACCATATGGGCAACCGGGGGATCGAACCGTGGTCCGTCCTAGGTTAGCACAGGCAAGGCAGGCACCTTACCTCCAGCGCCACCACCCGGCCCCCAAGGGAATAAACTTTTCTTAAAGTAGTTAAATACCTAAGTTTTGTAGCATTGTATTGTGTAATTCTGTTAATTGGATATAATTCTTTTAACAGCTACAATTGACGTCAGTCCTGAGGCGATTGCCTATGAAATAAACCTCAATGGAAAAATAATTATAACTGAGTTCAGTGACTAAGAAGCTTGAATTAGTTCCATTTCTATTAAATGAACTTGGGTAAACCTTTATTTTTAATCTTTACTCTGATCAACAAAATGGAAAGATTACAGTAGAGAACTGCAATTCAAATTCTTTTTGTTTTTTTTTTTTTTTTGGTTTTTGGGCCACACCCAGTGACGCTCAGGGGTTACTCCTGGCTATGCACTCAGAAGTCGCTCCTGGCTTGGGGGACCATATGGGAAACTGGGGGATCGAACCTCGGTCTGTCCTAGGTTAGCACAGGCAAGGCAGGCACCTTACCTCCAGCGCCACCACCCGGCCCCATGCAATTCAAATTCTATGAGAAACACACTATCTAATTCTTAACTCAAACCCTTCTGAAAGTATTTCCCAGTGACTTTTTATTTTAAATACCTAGATAGAAGGGGCAATGTTCCTGAAGTTATCAACATGTACCAAATGAATCCAACTTCTTTTCACAGCAATAGCCTCATACATCTCACTGGTGATTGACTCGTTAAAATGAAGGTTCATACAGAAGCTGCATTTAACATGTAACCCTCAAAATGATGGATGCTGCGGCCAAAGCCATAGCATAGTGGTATGGTGTTTGCCTTGCACACAACATACCTGGGAAAGTCCCAGGTTCTGTCCCTGACATCCCATATGGTCCCTCGAGCCTACCAGGAGCGATTTCTAAGCACAGAGCCAGGAGTAATCCCTGAGCGTTGCCGGGTGTGGCCCCAATCAAACAAACAAAAGATGGATACCCACCCTCTTTCATTTTGGTTTGTTTCTATTTGTTTTGGAATCACACCTGACTTCTCATGGCTTACTCCTGGCACTCAAGGATCAAGAATCACTTCTTGAAAGCACAGGGAACCCTGATGGGGTGGCTGAGGGTTGAACAGAGGTCACAGATGTGTAAGGGAAGTGCCTTAACTGCTATTCTATCACTGTGGCCCCTGGAAGTTCATCCGTTGGGGAGATTTTTCATGGTTTGATTGGCAAGTCGTCACAACCAAACATTGGTTTCCAATATATTGTTTTTAAAGTTTCCTATTTATTTGCTAAGGTTTTACCTTTTTAAATGTCAAAGAACTTACAATTTTGAAAGTATTATTGTGACTAACCACACCTCAAGCATATTTTATAAGAAAATCAACTGCAGGCCTCTGCACTTATACAAGATCTTTAGAGGTTCTTTTTAGGTGGTGACAAGATGCTAGATGCAGACTGTACCTCAAATATGACCTATGAATTTTCCCTTTCTTGCTAGGTGAAAATTTCCAACAGTGAGAGGAAGTGATTCCCACAGTTATTAACCTATTAAGTTCCAAATATACTTATCAAGAACATCCTAAGAGGACAGGAAAGGAAGAGGACTAGCAGGCATTACATAGCATTATAATCTTTGCTTTGGGGGGGGGGTGGATGACAGTGTTCAGGGCTTGCTCCTGGCTGGGCTCAGGATTTCTGCAGTTTGGTAAGACATACAGAGTTGGAGTTTGAACCTGTGTTGGCTGCTGTCAATGCAAGTGGCCCACCAATTATACTCTGCCCTCCTTTGCCTTTTCTATCTCATCTCTGGAATTGAATCATACTGATTGGACCATGTTGATGCTTTAGAAGAAAATTAGAAAAACTAGCATCTCCATTCCTTTTGAGAAGTACTTACATTAACTGCATTCCTAAGCAGGTCCTATATCCTGATTCAATATTTATTTTTAGTTTGGCTCATGCAAACTTTCACAATGTATATATAGATAAGAGACATGTTGATATTAATATAATGAACTATTTCATCCCTCTTTTTTTTTTTTTGGCCACACCTGGTAGTACTCAGGGGTTCCTCCTGACTCTACGCTCAGAAATTGCTCCTGACAGGCTCAGGGGACAATATGGGATGCTGGGATTTGAACCACTGACCTTCTGCATCCAAGGCAAATGCCTTACCTCCATGCTATCTCTCAGGCCCCTCATCCCTCTCCTTTAAATTCATATACATCTTCCTAAACATTCATGACTACAAAATGGAAGACTAAATATTACTCCACATATTGCAGTGTCTGACTCAAGAGATTACTGTGGAAGCCACTCCAGGCAATGCCTAAGCCCAAAGGTGTTGGGGTCACCAGGGCCACACCTTGTATACCAGGAGAGATGCACTGCCAGTCTAAAACTTGTTATCATAAGGCACGTGCTATACCATTTGAGCAATCTCTCAGATGGGCTCAGGGAATCATATGGGGGTGCTGGGATTAAACACAGGTTGTCCACATGCAAGTGCCCACCTATTGTATTCTCTCTCAAGTCCCTCTTCTAGTTTGGGGACACACCAAATAATGGTGTGTCTAGGTGGCTTTGGAATTTTCAGTATGCACCCAATTTCTACAATGTACTGATAATACCGGCTATCACTTAAGAAATTATAGAAATGTCTTATAATCACTAAAAAAAAAGGGTGTTGTCAGGCTGCAAGCATTACTGATCAATTCTCAAAAAGATGGTGTCCTAGAGAACACCAAACTTATTTTTTCTTACTGGATTGGATGGGTTCTCTCTGCCAAAAATTTAATGTTCACCATTCACATTCAAATTTATGTACGAGTCAAATATTTTCTCTGGTATTTCAAACAGCCATAGTGGTGGGAACATCCTGCACTGTGTGAGTCTTTATGTCTCAATCCTGCCAGAGTCCTACTCAATATGAAGAAGAGTGGAAGCCCTACACTTTTGAGATCCTGTCTTGAGGAGGACAATATAGAAGATGGTCTTTTTTTCTCATCTAGGACTAACCTAGATAGTCAGAAACACTGGCACCTGTTTTGAGTGCAGTTTACAATGTTTAATACGGATTCAGGTTCTTTGAAGAAAACCTATCTGGTGAAAAGGACAACACTATGATGCTCATTGCTTACAGCTGCTCTTCACTCAGTAGTGCCCAACAAATAATCTTCTATCACTGTTTCTTGGTGGCAGAGAAACAATTACTAGCTTGAAACCACCTGTGGGGTAGGGAGACATTGGACATTCCCAAACCCTGTCACAAATTTCCATTTGCAATATACATTTATCCCATGAGTATCCTAATAAGTAAAATTAACAAAAAATACAGAAAAAATTATAATCTAAAAATTAAACTCTGATAGGGGCTGAGAGATAGCACAGCGGTAGGGCGTTTACCTTGCATGCAGAAGGATGGTGGTTTGAATCCTGGCATCCCAGATGGTCCCCGGAGCCTGCTGGGGCGATTTCTGAGCATAGAGCCAGAAGTAGCCCGAGTGCTGCTGGGTGTGACCCAAAAACCAAAAAAATTAAACCCTGATAATCTGTATGATCTGCTATAGCAGTGGTCCTCAAACTACAGCTCGCGGGCCACATATTGTATTTGTTCCCGTTTTGTTTCTTCACATCAAAATAAGATGTATGCAGTGTGCATAGGAATTTGTAATTTTTGTTTTTACTATAGTCTGGCCCACCAATGGTCTGAGGGACAGTGAACTGGGCTCCTGTTTAAAAAGTTTGAGGACCCCTGTGCTATGGTAACATCACCTTCTCTGTTTCATCAGATGAGGAAAACATTTCATCATTTTCAAGCTTTTAAAGTTCACTGCTTCGTTTCTTGTTCTTTTTCACCTCCATGCAGGTGCCTAATACATACAAGGCAAATTCTCTACTACTGAGCAATCCCTGGTCCTGGGGTTTTTGTATCCCCAGTCTCTTTTCTTGATTTTTAATATAACATGATACTACACACATAACTACAAGTTTGTTATCAAAGATTCCAAGGCCATAAAAAATAAAACAAAACGTATGAAGGAAACAGAAAAAAAGCCTTTATAACTTTATTAGCTGCAATACTACACATTTATTTATAATTATGCATTATAAATTATGTAAAACATAAAAACTTTTTGAAAATGTTTTATTCGAGAATGATATATAATCAGAACACCTTTCAAAATAGTGTTTTCCCCGTAAGTTTCTACAAAAGAAAGTAAACCATTAAATAAATTTCACTAATATATACATTGCACTAAGACAATTTATTTTTAGCCCTGGAATGTACCATGTATCTTTTTCTTTCTTTAGTATAGGCTCAATCCAGCACTGGTACAACAGGCAAAGTTCAGTGTTCATTAATAGTGGCATTAGTATGATTCCGACTTATAGCTGTGGTAGTTTGTCCACAGGGGTATCAAATTTGAAGTCTGTAGGAAATAGATCTGGGGCTCGAGGATAGATGAGTCTGTAGGACTGTCTGATTGTAACATCGGCAACACCAGCAATATCTCCAATTTCTAAAAGCACCCCCCCAAAAGACATATTATTAATAAATGCCAAAATGAAAATATACTGATTTTTTTAAAACAATAGAAATAACATATTACCTCATAGGGTTCTTAAATTAGCATTAAAAGGTTGATGACACAATAAAAGAAAAACAAACAAAAACAAACAAACAAACAAAAAAGGTTAATAACACATGCAGAACATATGAACAGGGTGGAACAACTATGAAAGATTATTTTTGCCTATCTATTTGTTTACACTTATTCATAGTTCTCAGTTTAAGCAAGACTAAGCTAAAACCGAGAGCCCTACTGCCTTTTGGGGCTGGAGAGATCAGAGAAAGTAATTTCTGAGTGCAGAGACAATACTACTGAGCACTGCTAAGTGTGGTCCCCCAAAAAACATACTCTAAAACCTATTATTTGTATTTTCTTTTAAGACCTATACAAGATAAAAACTGACACTTGATCACTATTTTATTATAAATACTTTTTAGGTATATATTAAAAACATTAATACAGGAGCCAAAGTGATAGCACAGAGGGTAGGGAGTTTGCAGTCAACCCAGGTTCAATCTGGCATCTCATATAGTCCTCTGAGCCTGCCAGGAGTGAGTGAGTGAGTGAGTGAGTGAGAGAG
>PVKC010022401.1:0-17676 GCA_004027635.1 Crocidura indochinensis
AGGAGTTAGTTGAACAGGTAGGCTGTTTTCCTTGCAAGCGCTTGACCTGGGTTTGATCCCAGTAAACCATTATGGTCCTCGGAGCTTGCCTGAAGTTATCCATGTGTACAGAGCCAGGAAAAAGCCTTAGCAACACTGGATGTTCTCCCTTCTTTTCCCTAAAACACAAAAATAGAAAGTGTTGCTATGTAGTATATATATATATATATATATATATATATGTGTGTGTATATATATATAAATTTATTGCACCATCATTTTGTAGCATTTAATCTGAATAGCACATTTTAAAATGTTCTCTTAATAGCTATCTTGTAAGGATCTAATAACTTAGCAGGAACAGATAGCTAACCATTTATTTCACAAATAGTAAGAAATAAGAGCGCAGTTATAGTTTTTAAAAACAAGAAGTATTTTCATTATTAACCACAGATATAAAAGCAATGATTATGCATTTCACATGTTGATAACTTGTGTCTGGTGCACCACAGATCAGTAATGCTTAAAAAGTGTCTGATAAATATGAAATTAAATTTTAACAGCTTGTTTTACAGTTTGTAAATCCGAGATATTAGAAAAAGTAGATTTTTCCCCCCTGAAAATAAAATGGGTCATGTAAAAGCAAATTATGAGAATATCCTGATTCTTGAATCACTCTGTTCTTACACGTTGTGTTTTGTTTCTGAGTCCTACTTTCAGATCTGCCAACAATAGCATTAAAACTTAGCTTTACAATCTTTACAATGTAGTAGTTATCGTCTCTTTGGGGGGACTTTTGCTATTGTGGCTTCTCTTGGAGTCCTATTGTGTCTTTTAGATGGCTCTCTTTTGATTTGTTTATAGCTTCTTTTGCAGAACAATCACTGATCATTTATTTATCAAAGAAAATAGCACGATGTAGCTAAGAAGTACTCACTTCCTAAATCCAGATACATGAAAAGCAGACTTTCTTAATTGGAGAGTTGCTGTTTAAATATGAAAGATACCAACATGTCATAAAAGAAATTAGGAGTAACTTAAAAATTGTTTTGTAAAAAAATGGCTTGTGTGATCGGACTTACTTGTACTCATCTCATTGTTCTCTTATAAAACTAGCAGAACTATTTCACTAAACTGAGAATTATCATGCAAATCTTGGTTATGGATACTGAATTCCTCCTATACTTTCCATGGTCTTAGAATTTTTTTAAATTTTTTATATGTGTACGTAATTGCAATTCTTTAGTCAACAACTACTCTTTTTTTCTTTTTTTAAATAATAATTGTTATTTTGACAAAGTGATTATAAATCTTTCATAGTAATATTTTAGGTACATATTGACATTGAATCAGGGGAATTCCCACCACCAGAGTTGTCCTCCCTCCACCACCCTTCTCAGCATGCATCCCCCATTCCCCACCCTTACCCCGCGGGCTATGAGTATAAGTGGTCCCCTTCATGTCTAGCTTGTTTTATAATGGGTATCCATTCTAGTCTTAGAGTTTGGTGTTTAAATCCGATCATTTTTATTACTACTTAGTGATCATACAACTATTTGGTATTGGTACCCTCCACTATTCCCCCCTCAATTTGAGAAGTGGAACAAGATGGTTCAACTTATGTGGTTCTGTTTGAAGAAAAGAAAAAAGAAAAAAAATGAGGTAAAAATCAAACAAGCAAAAAATGGGTGACTACTTCTAGAGGCTATAAACATTAATTTGAGAGAAGAAAGGAAAAAAGGAAGAGAGACACAAAAACAATACAAAAAGAAAAATCAAACAAAAAAGTCTGAAAAGCAACACAGCAATAAAGGCAACCACCACACAATAACAATGGTCCTGAAATAAAAACAAAGCAAATCACACAAAAGGAAAACAACAATAGCAACAATAGGAAACCCCGCCCCAATTATTTTGTGCTTCTTTTTTTTTTTCTTTCTGCATTGGTACAGTAAAGATTGGGGAAATTAAATAGGAAATTCCCTAGGCCTAAGAGATACAGGGGTTCTCCTCCCTTGAAGTATACTGTCATAGGAATAATTACAGACTATATACATGTTTATTTACTCTTCTCTAGGTCCTTTTGTGGTGTATGGAAAACTTCTATTCCATCATGGATGATAAAATCAGACTTCTGTATCTAGAAATCTTGGTATCTGGACAAGTCAAAGAATGGAGCCTATGATGAAGTCTTTCTTTATGGTTCTGCAAGTTCTATTCCATCACTGTTGTTTTAATCATTCTTTAGTTGGTGGTCTTAGTTTTTGCACTGATCCTAGGACTATGATAGAATCTTTCATTATGTTTCTAGAACATCTCTTCAGTTGCAGGTGTCTCAGTCAGATCTCTGGAATTAGAGATCTTGATTGTTGTACAGGTCGTAGGCCAAAGCCTAAACTAGAGTTTTTTTATTGGTCCAGAATAAATTCTGTCCAATCATGGTTGTCACAGTAAGTCTTCTGTAGATAACGATCTTGCCTTTTGCACAGATCAAAGGATGACACGTCTTATGACTTCATTATATCATTAGATGGTGATGTAAGAAAACCTGCTCTTAGATCAAGTTGATGCCATTTTCTCATTGTCAGGATATCATGTCAAAACTGGTGCATGTTTGGTGTCAGAGCAGTGTTAATAATGTTCCAGAGGGAGTTTGGTTCTTGGAGCTGTTGTGGAGAACTGTGTCAGTTCTATATCTGGGATTTAGGGTTTTGAGTTGTACAGTCACTGTCTAATCACCTGTAGTCTAAGTTGGGTCCACATTATGTATGTTCAAGGTGGGAGGTGGCCCTGTATTGTAAAAAAGTATGCGTTCTTATCCCTTCTAGATAAGAGCTTGTTTCTATACGTAAACTTCTTCTTTTTTAGTATGTGTTTGCAGGAAGAAATGGTGCTATATTATATTGCTAGTGCATTTGGGGTTGGGAGTGTCAGGCTCCAACATCTGGTTTTGACCTGAGCTATTATTTCAAGCAAAACTTTTTATTGTAGATTTTTGTACAAAGTAGAACCAGAAGAGGTGAAGTTAAGGAAGTGAAGAAAACAGAAACAAAACTATATATATATATATATATATATATATGTATATATATATATATACATATACATATATTCTCACATATATAGAAAAAATTTTTAAAATGTATTAAAAATTAAATAAGGGGATAAAGTGATGCAGGAGACTGCCTTACATTTGAAGATAAGCAGGTTAAGAGGTAGTATTATATAGGTTTTAAATTTATAAATGAAATATAGACTTCCCCCATTGTCTTTTGAGATTTTCTTGTGGGTGTGGGTTCCCGGGAACATTTTCATCTCACACCCTGCTCTTCTTGAGATTGAGAAATGATTTATGGCAGAGAGAACTCGCATAGAGTTCTTACGCTGGGAATCTTTCTGGAACTAAGTCCCATATCCAACAACAGTCCACATTTGGGAGAGGTGAGAAGGAGAGCCACACAGCATAATCAGCAGGGGTGTTGGCTGCAGTTTCTTGCCAGAACGAAGTGTGAGTTTGAGTGAGTGTCCCTTCGCTTGGGTGATGAGTAATGGCTTATTGAGGTAGGAGGACGGTCTTATTGGTGATGGCTTATTGGGATAGGTCTACTTAATGGGTTAAGAACTGAGGGTAAAGATCTTTAATAAGGTGAGATATCAAGTTGGGCTTAAGGGTGGAGGGATATTTGGATTTCTGGAGGGGGAGGATAGTATAAAGGAGGGGTTATATACACTACAGGCATGGATTGTTTACAATTTAGGTTTGGCTCTCATGGAGGAGTCCTCTCTCTGTGTGCTCATGCCCACATAGAAACATACAATAATTAGCTTAGGTATATCTTAAGAAGCAGAGGAGGAGAAAGTGAGAAATAAGAGGAAAACAGAAAAATAGGTAAATATAGTAAAAATAAGGTAAAGAAACTACTAATTCAACTAAGAGATTGGGCCGGTGTGTTGAAGTTCGGAGCTCTTCTCCTTTTCTAGGAATTTTGTTAGTGATGGGATTGGGCCTTCCTGAATGAGGGTTTCAGGATTAGGTGATGACTGGAACAATTTAGGTTACACATAGGTTTCACATCTCAAGTACTAAACAATTTGTTAGTAAGGCCTATTTATATAGGTGGTTACCCTATATAATATCATCTGCTGCATCTTCTGTATCTAATTTCCTTTCCTAAAGAGAAAGTAGCAGTGTGGTTTTTATTTGACATAGATTGAATGGATGATATTGAGGAAGAAAAGGTAGAAGAAGGAAAGGGAAAAAGAAAGAACTAGTGAGAAGAGAGAAGAACAGAGAAAGGAAATGTTAATTTGTCAAGACGTGTTCGATGAGTAGGTCCTATAATATAAATCTGTGGGCAACAGTTTACTATTTCTGTTTTGTAAAGGCGATTCTATTTAATATCAGCATACATTTTTCTATATTTTTAATTTCTAATGCAATAATTGGTGTCAATAATGATAATGATAGAGCACTTGCTGAGCAGGGATGGAAGGATAATTACTTTGCCTACTTGCCCAATACTCATTTACAAGTATGCACATATTACGATGTTCTTATTTATTTAAGCCACCATAGTATGTGTGAAATCAAATATTTATGTAGTCAGACCTCAAAGCAAAAAAAGTTTATTGAACAATAAGATTTAATATTGGGTATACGATTCTAATTTTCTGCCATTGACAAACTGCTAATAACATTAGTTTATAGCTATCCTCTCAGCTTTTCTAAACAGAGTAAACCTTTCTAAAGCAAAGTGAGGTCATTCAGGTGCCATTTACCAGCAATTACATTTCTAGCATCTCTAAAGCCAGAGACTTTTCCTGAACTGTTTGTCATCATTACATAGTTTTCCTTGGATGTAAACAAATAAATAAACTTATAGTACTGTAATTTTATATCTCTCTGCATACTGTTACCTAAAAAGTTTTGTCTCAAAATCTCTAACTCAGTTTTCATTTATGAAAACTTTTTATAGATAAGTATTAAAAATAATTTGAAAGCACTTTCAAGACATTTTACTATAATATATTGGGGTTTTTAACTTTCTGTAGTAACCTAGCGAAATCATAAAATGTTTTCCTGAATTTTTAAGTTATAGTTTTTGTATAGATATCTGCTGGTTTGCTCAAGGTTAGAGAGTGAACTGACAGGACCTTTTTGATTTATATTTAGAAATATGTTGGGGAGTAAATCATGAGTTTTTTTCTTGGGATAAGAAATTCTGAGGTGCCACCATATCAGGTACATTCTGAAAATTACTAACTTTCTGTTGCCAAAAGCACCTAACTGGCTTTTAGGATGTTAAAACTGGTATTTTTAAATTGTGTTGCAATAAATTAAAGCTAGTATGTATATCTCTGGTACTAAATTTGTGTTTTAGCTTATAGGCAAAAATATATAAAATTAATTATAAAGTCTAAGAGTGCAGTTTTGAGAACAGAAGTAAGCAGGTTAGGTGTTATTTTTGGGTGTGATGCATTATCATAGCAAAGGGTTTGCCCTCTGAAGTTGCAAATATTTGGTGATTGACAACACCCAAGGTTATGTGGATTTGCATGAACTATTTTGTAAGAGTAATAGTATACATTTGCAAACACAAGTACTGGTTTCATTTCATCATGTATGCACATGCATAAATTGGTACTTCTATTCAAATAATTTTGTAATTCACACTAGTTGGTTGTTTCACATTTTTGAACAAGAACTGTGATTCTTTTGATTCTTTAATTATTTTGCATTCTAAATCTGAGAGATCACGAATTTGCTCTAATAATATTTGAAGATTGAGTGTTTTAACACAGTTGATAAGTACTTAGGAAGAACTTCCAAAAGGGATCTTTTTTGGTTTAGTTCTGGGTTTTGTTTGTTTGTTTCTTTGGGAGCCACACCTTGTGGTGCTCAGAAATTGCTCCTGGCACACTTAGAGGATCATATGGTGCCAAGGATCAAACCCGGGTCTGTCCTGGGACAGCTGCGTGCAAGGAAAATACTCTACCACTGTGCTACTACAATGTCCCCATTTTTAACACCAACTTTACTTGAATAAACATCTATATTATGTACTAGGAACTTAAAAAAACTTATTATTTCTCTGAATAGAGATCCCCGGATTAAGATAGTTTTATTTTGTAGTTTCACCTTTCATTATCTTTAATGAATTTTTTTTTTCTGCTACTTGCTGGAAATTTCTTGCAGATTCCGGTGTAGCACTCCCTATAGCATGATTTAAAAGACCACCTGCATCAGTATCACTTGAGATGTTTTGAACTTTGATAAGTGCATGTTGTTAGCAAAGCTTGCCGCCTTTTGATATGCCACCAGGCCCATAGCCACTCAATTGTGTTATCATTCTTGCATTTCCTTGAAGTTTATAATATGCTCTTCTGTGATGCCTAACATCACAAGCCATCATGACCTTCTCCTTATTTTTTGTTTAGCATTAATTTGAATCATATCTTAAAGTGGTATACACCATTTAAAAAATGACACATCCTGAAAATGAATTTAAAGCAATCCTGTCTTTCAGATTAGTCCCAGAATATCATGACTATTAGTGATCAGAAATGAAATTAGTCTCCAAATTATCTGTGCTTAGCAATCTGAGTCTCCTTTGTGGAAGAATTAAGTTTGACAGTGTGGATCCTTTGAACTCCATTACTCTGTGTAATTTTACTTGCATGTTTATTCAAAGGCAATGCTGTGGTATTATTCTTTAATTTAGGTATAGCAGAGCCTTTGTAATAGTCAATACATGTTTGGTATATTAGTCAGTCAACTGAACAGATAAATAACAAATAGAGAATAAGATAATATGTCAGTACCATTGCTTTCAGAATAACATTGATTGTTTCTCTAGTGCCCATATTATATCTAGTGATAGTCTAGTAGATATGTAAAATTTAACACAATTCATTACCATCATTTCTTGTGGGATGATCTATGTTTGTTAAAGTTTTGTCAATGACTATGATTTTCATATAACTGAACAGAACTAACTGTACCATACATCAGGATCAGAACTAATAATAACCAATTAATTGTTATCTGCATAAGTAGTTTATGACTACATTTTTTTAAAATTCATTTTGACTTTTTTTTTTTCTTTTGGTGTTTGGGTCACACCCGGCAGTGCTCAGGGGTTCCTCCTGGCTCTATGCTTAGAAATTGCTCCTGGCAGGCTCGGGGGGACCATATGGGATACCGGGATTCTAACCACTGTCCTTTTCCATGCAAGGCAAATGACTTACCTCCATGCTATCTCTCTGGTCCCTTTTTAACTATTTTTTTAAACACAAACCCTACATTGATTCTCTCTATAAATTTATCAATGCCTTCCTTTTGCATTATTCTTATACTTTAAATATAATCCACATGTGTTTAATTTTTTAATTGCTGAGAGTTCTGGCTATTATAAGAACGATTAAAATTCTAATTCCTTAAGTTCCAAAGAGTTGGTAATTTTTATTTAGGATTATAATAAATTAACTTATAAACTGGCCCAGCAAAACACATGAGGTTCATCTCACTAAAAATGTAATTCCATTCTTACCTTTTCCATAGAATAGAATAGCTCAGAAATGCAGATATACTAGGATAATTAGTTATCATAATTTTTTATCTGCATGTCATCTTGTAAACTACCATATTCATTATCCTCCTTCCAGATTGTCTCATTCCTGAACTGGCCTTTCCATTTGTTAATTCGAGCTCTAACAAGTGGATTATATATAGAAAAGTTTTTTTTAATTTGTATACTTTAATTGATATGAGAAGTCTCCTACATACCCAATTAAAATTGGACACTTAAATCTTAAAGAGAAGAAAATGAGAATTTTGAAAAGGAAAAATTAAACCAGTTTTAGCCATCAACCTATTAATGTAACAACCTGATTTTCATTATTCAATATATTTTTCTGGATTTTAAATATATAATAAATAAAAAACAATAAGAACTTTTTATTTATTACAACAAAGTTTATATTAAATTAGAATAAAGATACAAATATATTTGGGCACCAATATTAATATCACTTGTATGTTAGAGTTATCACTGCAGATATGTTTTCATGCAATGCTTTCTCTCTCTACCTTAGAGCAGTGACTCATAAACTTTTTGATAATCAATGATCAGCTAATAATAAAGAAAATAACAGTTTATAATTTTCCACTGAAGTATAAATTTTGACTTTAAAAGTGATCTACTATGTCCAGTGTATTACTTTGATAAGGAGCTAGAATAAATATAATAGAAAACAACCTACATTAGTTTCTACTTGCCATGAATGCATAGAAAAATGTATTTTATATTTAAAGAAGCAACAATTTAGGGAAGAGGAAAAATGGAATAAAAGGAAAAATAATTACCAATTTTTTACAATAAAGGTGAGCTATTGATTTAAATCAAACACACTTTTGCTTACATTTCTAATATAAAAGCTTTGGGCAATGATTTGAAGTCAATGATGCAATTGCATACAATTTAAACTATTCTATATGGTACTGTGTTTGGTTTTATGTGAAATGCTGCTTAAGTGCAAAGACTTTCACCGTTTCTATGTAATAAAATATCAGATAAGGAAAAACAGAACCTTCCAAATGTTCCAAAGCCTAATTAACACTATTTAAAGAGAGGAGTAGAGGCCAACTTAGAGAAGTAATGCTTGACCTTGCAGAATCAGAACACATTTGAATCTCACACTGGATACCCCATGCCCCCTAAAGGGAGGTAGACCAAAAACTTGCCATTGTTCAGCTATTTCACTAATTAAGGTGAAGATTCAATAAAAACTTTTTAGGTCACCAGGTGGTCGTGCTAACCAAAGAGGAAAAAGGAGATGTAATATGAAGGAAAATGTTCATTTAACAATCTAGATTCGACAAATGCAAATAAGGATAGGAGGCCGTGAAGAGAATAATGATTGAGCATCAAAGAGTATTATGTGGATGCAAAGTTAAATACACTCTAAATTAGTGGAAAGTTCTGAAGAATGCTGTCAGAAATGCCAAAATAGCAATAACTGCCAATGAAAATGAGTCGATTTTGCATTCTCAGTGTGCGAATGTATTGAAAGTTAATTGCTTAAGCCGAGGACAGATCATGCCAAATGTAGGAAATGTCACTTCTCTTTTTAAAATTAATGGGGCCATTTAGAATTATTACAGAAATATAGTTACTGAGCAGAAAAATGTGGTCTATCCTCCTGCTCTACTGTGCCTTTTAATTTCTTCTGTAGAATTTCTTACACACATATATGTTTAATTGAAGTTATGGAATCTTTGAAATTTATATTAAAGACAAATTAGACATGAAACTTTTTATGCTATGACTTATAATAAACTACATATCATACTACTAGGTAAAAACTTATATTCCTTTTTTTTGGGGGGGTCACACCCGGCAGTGCTCAGGGGTTACTCCTGGCTCCATGCTCAGAAATTGCTCCTGGCAGGCAGGGGGACCATATGGGGCACCGGGATTCGATCCGATGACCTTTTGCATGAAAGGCAAACGCCTTACCTCCATGCTATCTCCCGGGCCCCAAAACTTATATTCTTAAAAATACATTTATCACAGATTTGTAAAGTAGTATTGAGTTGCCCAATTAATACCCATGCTTAACAAGCTATTTCCCTCAAAATTGGATTGGACAGCATGCCTGGTATGTGGTCAAAAGAAAGTTCATCAGTTTACTTTTGGGAATTAACATTCAATATGAGTGATATCTGTATAAATAATTAGAATCCACACTAATTTATTAACGTTATAAAGCAATGCTTTCTATTTAAAAATTTAAATTAAACTTTGTCTGCTATAGTCCAAGTTACTTTGCTATTTCTAGTCATATATAGAAATAGCAAAGTAACTTGGACTTATATCTATGTGCTTATATTAGATATATTATATTAGATATAAGCACATAGATATTAATGTATTTTACATCAACATAGAACGATGTTAAATGTTTCTTATTAAGTGCCTGTTATTATATGCTTGAGCTATAGTTCTGGTCTACATCTTGGGAATTCAAAATTTATCTTAAATTTATCCTTAGAACATAAATCAAAATGCTATCTCAAAACACATCTTTCCAAGTGAGACAGAGATCCCATATGGAAATTGTATTGTTTATGAATAAATGATCTGGTTTTATTACACACAACCAGTTCTTAATAATGGACTAGGGTTATAGTTTGCCATTCAAAATATGAGAAAATAGAAGACTCCTTGTTAAGGGTAAAATTTCTTTATTAGATTCTCGTTTTGTTTTCTGAGCACAGCTCTGGTTAATTTTCCTGTAATACATTGTATTAGTAGTGTCTATAAAAGAACTTTAAAGTATTTTTGCTCCATCATCTGCAGATATATGTTGGGTACATATATGTTTTATATTTGTATTTATATGTCAGATATTTAATTTTCAAGGTCAGGCATTAACATAATTTTTTCTCTGACTTCCTACTTATATAAGTTTGAATATGCTGTTAATATAGTTTTGAACAGTCAGTCATACCTACTTTTATAACCTTACTGCATCTTGAGTTGCATAACTCCTTTAAGGATTAAGACTTCCTATTTTATTATAGAAAATGTCATGTAAAAGTGCTTACTCCTATCATTATTTTAGGGACTTTTTCTTAAATTCCTATATATTTCTTTGACACATTGGAGACTGTCTTAAGTTCACCAGCCTTCAACAGCAAGTGCACACTCTTCTTCAATTGAGTTCTATTTCTATTCAACAAATAAAGAAAAAAAAACTAACAAGTAAAGTTCTTTTCCAAGACTCAAAGTTGTTTTCTTTAACAAGTAGACCCTGGATTAACTTGGAGTTGTCTTCATTCTAGCAACAGTTGAAGAAGCAAACAATATATTTTAATATGACCATCTAGAAAAATTTGTGGTACCTCTACTCAATTTCTTTTGTAGAAATAATTTTCTTGTAAAACATAATTTTGAGGGTAAGTATTGTTGTTCCTTTGGTATTAAAGAGAAAGGGATTTGATCAAGAACAAGTTGAGTTCTCTACAAATACTATGAAAATATTAAGTGAAGGAGCGTGGGAATACTGATATCAAAGTAACTTTGCCCTGACCTACGTTAGTAGAGTGTTTTTTGTGGGCTTTTCTTTATTTTAAAGGAATTCATTTGAAGCAGAATATATATATTATATTTTCATATATGTAGATATGTATTGCATGTATGCATATGTTCTGCTTCTTTGCTTTTCTGGTACCTATTGTCATAAAAAAAGGAAAATAAAAGAAATAAATCTAATGAAAAGAAAGTATTTATGTGGTTGGTTTTGCATGTGAGTATGCATAAGAGTGTTCTGGGTTCTGTGAGTGTGTGTGTGTGTGTGTGTGTGTGTGTGTGTGTGTGTGTGTAACTTATACTCAAACACAACTCCAAAAATAAAAAAGTGACTATAAATTAAAATGAATTATAAACTCAACTACAGATGGAGTCTAAGAATAGTTTATCGTATTAATAGAGTCTCCGTCAAGCTCAGTAATCTACTAAAATGGTAGGCACATCTGTGAAGGCAATACCTTATATGGGATAATAAAATCTGCAGGCATGATGGGTTACATTGCTGACTTTTTTCTCTTCAGGAAGAACAGGACACAAATTTAGAACTGAAATAGGAAGAAATGGAAACTGGCAGCTTCTGAAAGAAGTAGGGGTACAATTTGTAGGATGGGGGAAAAGCATATATGGCAATTGACTTAGCAACCATTAATTGAGACAGCTGGTGATAAACAATTAAATTCTAAATAAAAACAACAAGAACCTGTGTTTTGTTAGAACTATGAATCAATCCACTCACCAGGATATTTTGAAATAGGGATGAAGAGCAGAAATATATCCTAAACAGATGGAACTAATGATTTGAAATAGCAATCCTATATGAACTACTGTACAAATCTATTTACATGATTGCTCTTTAGCCAAAATACACAAGTAGCTTTTATTGGATGAGACTTTCCTCTAAACATTGATGTTATTTAAAGCAAAACTAACTGGAAGCTACTTTAAGAAAGAGCATTAAAAACTGACTGCAGCTACTTTAAGAAAGAGAGTTAAAAACCACAAGCTTGCTCCCCAAGAGATAGCATGGAGGTAAGGCTTTTGCCTTGCATGCAATAGGGCAGTGGCTTGAATCTCAGCATTCCATATGGTGCCCCGAGCCTGCCAGGAGCAATTTCTGAGAGTAGAGCCAGAAGTATCCCCCGAGTGCCGCTGGGTGTGACCCAAAAACCAAAAATAAAAAATAAATAAATAACCCCCCACAAGCTTAAAAGAACTCAACAAAAATATTCAAATATAAACATTTATGTGATTTCAAAGAATCATAACAAATAATGCGACTTTTTGAAGGATGAGCTTTAAGGAACCATTGAAGAGATTAAATAAAGAGGCAAAGCAACAATAAGCATGAAGGTAATAAGGAATTACCAAGAAAGAAAGCCATAGAAGAATCAGTAAAATAATGATATGGAAAAAGATGGTCATGGACTTGGAGAATAAACTTGAAATAGTTGAAATAAATCAAATGTGAATAAAGGAATTAAACCAGAATATAAATTAGAGATATTCAGGTCTTTTTTTGTGTGTGCATGCATATTTGTGTGTACCTGTGTGCATGTATCTATATGTGCTACAAATAATATTTACAAGACAATTTTAAAATAAAAAGAATATTATAAACTTTATTTTGTGGTAAAAATGGATACGTAAACTGAAATCTACCTACTATATTTTAGGGAAAAACACAGAGTAACAGTTCCTTGAGAATTAAAAAATAAGATAAAATCAATTACCTAGAATGTGTTATATTCAGATTGACTCTATTTCCATAAATATAAAAATTCTAGTAGATCATGCAATTTTTTCATTTTGTAGAGATGGGGAAACACCTAGTTTTTAGCTCTTTGCTCAGAAATTACTTCTGACAGTGTTTAAGGATCATAGACAATTTCTATGATCAAACATAGGCATCTTGCTTGTTAAGCTTCTGCTTAGTTACTTGGACTATCTCTGGATCAACTATGTGTTGATGACAGCAGAATAGTGGGGATGAATATAGAAGCCATGAATACATGGAACTAAGAATTACAAGACACGTTTATGGAATTCAGAAAATTTGATGAAATATCTAGAGATGAGGGGACAATTGGTAGTAATTTAAATTTTTTGTTTCAGTTCCCTTTATTGTCAGAAACCTTTTGGTAAATAACTACCAATGAATTCATCACAAAAATTCCCTTAGGATGGTAAAATTAAGCAGTGATGGTTACTTTTACAAGCTTTAAGAGCACTGTAAATTTCAGTGTTATGATTACATAAAGGAATCCCGTTATATGTCATTAGAAAAAGACCCACGTTTTAAAGTCTCATATCACTGCTACCTATTTTTCTGCATTTCTGATTTTTACTATGAAATATGAATTCTTATAAAATTTGTTGTACTAGTGTTATACATTAAGTAATAATGACTTTTTAACTACATTGTGATCTCAGAATTTTCATCTCACTAAAAAGCAACTTCTGTTTTCAATCGTGTATTGCTTCCAATTTCAATGAACGTACATGATTAGTTTTTTTTATTAAAGTACATGATAATTTTAGAACAGAATAAGACATTTTAGAATATTTAATTATGCTCTAGACCAGATGTGTGTTCGCTTTTTACTCATCTTTAGTAATGTAAATATATGGCCTTGTTAAAATTAATACTCTTTTGCTCTTTTTTTTTCATTTCCAATGATGCTTTAACTTAAAAATATTTCTTTGTACAAATGGTAATGAGGGGTAAATTTTCAGACAGTAAGCAAGGACTTAACTATAGAACTTTTATTAGAATTAATGAGTGTCATTGTAGAACACAGTAAATCCATACCATTAATGTCTTCTAATTCTTAATCATCATTAAGGAATTACAGTATTATTATCATTATTTTTCCAAGTTTTTTTTCCAATATCATCATCGTTAGGAAAAATCAAGAAAAAATTAAGCTCATATCCTCTGAGCTAGGAATAAAGTACTATTAAATATTTATGAAGTTGATAAATGTGAGAAATTTGTAAAGGAAATTTGTAAAAGCAAGAAAACTTACTTCCTAATTTCTATCCTTAAAGGGACTATAAAGTGTCCGTAATGATATAAGTCAAAAGACAGCTATTTTCTGTTATTAAAATATCTGTTTATCAGAGTTTTTCAATTTTAATAATTTAAAAAATTTCCTCAAATTAAAAATATCCCATAACTTTATACATTCTCAAGTAACTTGATAACATAGTTTTTATGCCACCATATTTGTATACTCTTTGTTTTAGCCAATTTGATAACTTATTATCTTATATAGATTTAATTTGGAAATTCTATGAGGGAGAAAAATGAATCAGAGTCTTCATAACTACTTCCCAATAGGTAATTTCACGTGGGTATAATTTCAAGTGTTGTTTTCAAGATACTAGCTTGTTTTCTTTCTTTCATTTTTGTTCTGTTTGGGTTTGCTTTCTTGCATCACACCCAGAGATGCTCAGAGTTTAATCCTGGCTTAGGGATCACTCCTAGAAGGACTGGGAGGAACATTTGGGGTTCCAGAGATTGAAATCCTGTTTGTCTAAGGCAAGTGTCCTCCTCACAGTATTATCACTCCAGACACTGGTAATAAAGTCTTTCTGAATTCTATATTTTATCAACAATGATATTAAATAACTTTTAACTCGAATTTTCTATAAAGCAGGATATTCAAAAATTCAGAAAAATATTTTCTTGGGTGCTGGAGAGATAGCATGGAGGTAAGGCATTTGCCTTTCATGCAGAAGATTGGTGGTTTGAATTCCGGCATTCCATATCATCCCCTGAGCCTGCCAGGAGAGATTTCTGAGCATAGAGCCAGGAATAACCCCTGAGCACTGCTGGGTGTAACCCAAAAACCAATATATATATATATATATATATATATATATATATATATATATATATATATATATATATATATATATATATATATATATATATTCTTACATCATAATATATATATTCTTTCATTATAAACAATTGAATTAGTTATTTTATTTTTCTATAGATGATGGTTAATATTTTACTAAGATCAGAAGAAGTGAGTGGCTTATATAGATGTGTCTTTATTTCTTTCCAATCATTCATTGTTTTTGACGAGGTTATTTTTTGATATCTTAATAGCAGCTATGATTGAATTTAAGTGGAAGAGGGGTTGATTGTCATCATCACTAAAGTAAAACAAGTTTAATGTTACAGAAAGCCTGCAAAGATAAAATAAACAATGTTGTCAGGCATTGTACAATCTACGTAAGATATATCTGATGGGATATTACTCAAGTGATGACTGATTATATCACCTCATTTTTGTTGTTTCCACAGTGATGGCCAACATGCTGCCAACCTAGTTCCTCACTTCTGATTTAAACACATGACTCAGAATGACTTTGGAGGGTTGTGATACTCACAGATTTATGTGGCACTTGTATGTGGGATTCTCATCACTGTACAGCAACCCTGTCGTTTCTGTGACAGAGGCTGTTTGACTGGTTTTGGATTTATGTTGGAAATAATTCAGCACAGAGTAATAATTTTCCCATGGCTATTACACTACCATTTGGTACTTTGTCCCTAAGGGGAAAATGAATGTGCTGGGATCTATCCATGAGTTTAGTGGCTGGATATGAGGAACAAATCAAGGTTAGAATACAAATGCAGAACACATGGCTGCTGAATTCTGATTCTGGCTCTTCAGCATTTGAAGTCTCCACATTTATGTGGTACTTTATAGCTTATAAAATATTCTTCCATTGCTTATCATCTTGCAGTGATATTGTGAGATAAGTATCATTTCTCCCAGAAAGACTCAGACTGGAGAGATGATCTGTGAAGATCCTAAATTAAACAAATATTTTTAAACAAAAACATCAACCGTAAATCTTTATGATGTTCACTGTGATATGCTGATTTGTAGGATTTAATTGCTATTTCAATGTTAACTGTTTATTATGAAAAAATAAAATATATGCAAAATGGTAGCAGGCTGTTGCTACAGGGGAATCTACTATTCAATGATAATTATAATTAATTCACAGTCACTATTATTTCTTCTTGGTCTCTATAAAAGCATTCATACTATTTTGAGATTTTTTAGAGATTGACTGATTTCCCTAAAATAATTTTACTATGAATGACATTAAAATAGTATATTCACATATGATAACTTGATGTTTTCCTAATAATAGTATGTATCCTGAAAGTGTTCCTATTTCCAAATTTTATATTAATAATTAAAATTATTATCTAGATGCTATTATTGCCCTGACTAGTTCAGTTTTTATTTTCAAAATCTTCTATTATTATGGGTTTTTCCTAACCCTTGAGGATGTTTTACAATTTATTTGGTGGAAAATGAGCTCAATCTATACAATTTTTCTCTATCTGCATCCCTATACACTTATAAAAATTCTTCTGGCTTCTCTGTCACTTATAATCAGTAATAAAAGTTAGATGCTCAGTTGAATAATAAGCTTAAATTTTAGAAGATCTATTTCAGACTTGACTCTAAAATAAATAAGTACATAAACTCCATAAAATAAATAATTGTCTCCCTTTTAAGTCATTTTAGTTATATGTTTCCAATGCTTAAATCTATTAATTCATAAAAGTAAAAATAATTCATTCCTTTTTTCTCATTCATGGGATTATTCTTTACTAGACACTTGTTTTCATTTACCATCTGGCAGTCAGTAATGCAGCTTTTATAAAAGGGAGGATAAATGTTTGATTATTTATCTAAACTTTACAATTTCACAAATAAACAGTTCTCTAGCTTGCTCCATTGTGACCAATTATTTTATTTTGTCTTGTTTCAGTTATGTATCATTTTGACCTTATGGACTTAAGTATATTTGCTAAGTTTCGATCCATTGCTCATTTTAGTCTTTTTACTACTTAGTATGCTCGAACTAGGGCCAAGTTTTTCAAGTTGGCTGCAGAGCCAGAATTTAATAGGATGTTCTCACTTTGCTCTTGTCTGTGCTTGCATCACTTCTGACAGATATTCTAAAACCGTGCAGAACAGAATAATCATTCCCTTTAGCATGATTATACTTTGAAAAGTGGTTTATTTTTTTTTAATTTATTTTTTTTTTGGTTTTTGGGTCACACCCGGCAGTGCTCAGGGGTTACTCCTGGCTCCATGTTCAGATATTGCTCCTGGCAGGCACGGGGGACCATATGGGGCACCGGGATTCGAACCGATGACCTTTTTGCATGAAAGGCAAACGCCCTACCTCCATGCTATATTTTTAATGTGACCAATGTGAATTACAAGTCTTTCACAGTTATATTTAAAGTACAAAGTGACAGCGAATTAGGGCCCTTCCCACCACCAGTGTTGTCCTCCCTCTACCCCTGTTCTCAGCATGTAACCCATACTTTCCTCCTTTGCACGCTGGACTGCTAGTGTAGCCTTTTGTATATAACTTGTTGTACATTGGGTATCTTGATGCTGTTATTGACGACTTTGGGTTTAGTTTTAGGTCTGATCACTTTTTATTTCTACTTAATGTTCATGCTACTGTTTGCTCCTGGTACCATGAAAGTGGTTTACTTTTGATGAATCGTTTTCTTTTTTTGAATTGTATCTTCTTTTTTTTTTTTTTT
>PVKC010022402.1:0-17716 GCA_004027635.1 Crocidura indochinensis
AAAAAAAAAAAGAAAATGGATTATAAATGAAACTGGAAGGAAAATTTTAGATAAAACATGAACATGCTCAAATTGTATTAATGCCATGGTTCAGGCTGTGGTCCTGTGCAGAGACTTTTTTTTCTTTTTGCCTCTCTCAGCTTCAACTTTGAAGATGGCAACACCACATTGGAGCATGCTGCTAACTTAATACAAGTAGGGCTTTTGCCTTGCATGCAGCCAATTGGGATGGACAGTGGTTTGAATTCCAGCATCCCATATTGTCCCCCATGCCTACCAGGAGCAATTTCTGAGTGCAGAGCCAGGAGTAACCCTTGAGCGCTGCAGAGTGTGACCCAAAAACCAAAAAAAAAAAAAAAAAAAAGGTATATAGGACAGTAGTGTTAACAAAGCACTTTCTTTTTGTCATAGAAGTTTATTTTCTGCATAACCCTTTGAGGCCACTGCAAGGACTTCACATATAGGTTCTTTGATCTTCCTGCTTCCTTAGTAAAGACATCAGTTTCTTGTGCATTTGAGGACAGAAATTTTTTTTCACAAGATTGTAAGAGTTAAATGCAAGATAAAGATTCAGAAGATGTTAACTATTGCCAATGGTGGTGGTAGTAATACCAATTGATAGGTATCATAATAGTCAGAAGGACCTTGAAATAGTAACTGTACATTGAACATTAAAGTAAGTTTTGTTTTTGAAGTGTTTTCTGAGAATTTCATGTTTTTGTTCCCTTTTTTTGTAGCTACGGCAAGTGAAAGCCTGATATAAATGAGGAATAGAGTGTTTTAGTGACTATTATTTGGAATGCAATATTTTTAAATCAGGTTAAAGTAAATCTTGACTATATTAACCATATGTAAACCAAGTTAACTCAAATTGAATCAGTGGGTCTCAACCAGTGTGATTACAGCTTGCAGAGGTGATACTAGGACAGCATAGGACAGCACAACCCAAAAAGGAAATATATGGCCCAGAATGTCACTGGTGCCATAGCTGAGAATCTGAACTATAAAATCACAAGATTGATCTTTTGATGATCCTTTTTTTCCTCATTATAGCAAAATTATTGAAATGCTAAAATCAATTGTTGAATAGTTCTAATATTTATAATGCACTGTTGGTACGTGATGAAATGAAATTGCAATTCAAAATTCTGTATTGTTACTTTATTGCAGATGAACCCACAAGATCATTAAGTGGTCTCATTTTGAAGAATAATGTGAAAGCACATTTTCAGAATTTTCCAAATGGTGTAACAGACTTTATTAAGAGTGAATGTTTAAATAATATTGGGGACTCCTCTCCTCTGATTAGAGCCACAGTAGGTAAGTTATTGAATAATTTTGCTTATCCTGGTTATAATGAGATAATAGAGATGATAGGTCATTGCTACAGGAATTTTTGCCTTTTGTTTCTTAAAAGAATCGTGATGGGATGAAGTTTTTCATTGGCCTGTCAATGCTTTTAAAATAATGTAAAAATGGGGTAAAAATGGGGCCAGAGGGGGCCGGGCGGTGGCGCTGGAGGGAAGGTGCCTGCGCTAACCTAGGACGGACTGCGGTTCGATCCCCCGGTTCCCCATATGGTCCCCCGTGCCTGCCAGGAGTAACCCCTGAGCGTCACCGGGTGTGGCCCAAAAAACCAAAAAAAAAAAAAAAAAATGGGGCCAGAGAGATAGCATGGAGGTAAGTCGCTTGCCTTTCATGCAGAAGGATGGTGGTTTGAATCCCAACATCCTATATGGTCCCCTGAGCGCTGCCGGGTGTGACCCAGAAAAAATAAATAAAATAATGTAAAAACTCAATTCATTGAGATATCGTCATTGGTAGTAGTTTATTCAAAGTTGGTTACATAGTACATAAACAAGTGATATTAATATTATGGGAAGAGAAACTTCATAAAGCAATTTAAGTATAGAACTCCAAATTTTAATTCCTGCTTTCCCTTTGATTTTTTTTTATGGACCACACCTGGCAATGCTCAGGGCTTATTCCCAGCTCTGCTCAGCTATCACTTCTGGTGCTGTCACTCTGAGTGGGATGCTAGGGATCAAACCAGGCTTGTGGCACACTGTATGAGATGCCGAGAATCAAGTCCCAGTTGGCTGCATGCAGGACAAGAATCCTACTTGTTCTGGCCCCCTAAAGCTGAACATTTTAAGGAAAATTCAGACACAGGTGTTTGTTATTTAGTATTCTCTAAGTTTGTTGGGTGTTTGGTATATATTTCTTCTTGGGGGGGGTGGGGTGGGCTTTTGGGTCACACCTGGCAGCGTTCAGGGGTTACTCCTGACTCTGCTCAGAAACCGCCCCTGGCAGGCACAGGGGACCATATGGGATGCTGGAATTCAAACCACCGTCCTTTGCATGAAAGGCAAACGCCTTACCTCCATGCTATCTCTCCGGCCCTTGGTATATATTTCCACTGAATTTTCAAGCCATATCTTGAGGGATATTGCTACATCTGTGCTGGGACTGATTGTTCCAAGGTGAAGGAGACCTTGGAATTATGTGGGCTAGGACCTAATGTGTTCTCTCTCCAGATCCAATTTGTACTCTTAATTATAGTACTAAAAGATTCTTGATCATGCTGAAGAGATTATTTACTAGCTTTTGATGTATTGTTTTGAGGTGGGTCCTCAAACCCAGCCATGCTCCTTACTCTGCTGCGCTCAGGATCAAACCATGTGGAATGCTGGGTTTTTTGTGTGCAAGGCAAAAACCTATCCACTGTCCTACAGCTCCAGCCCTTGTATTCTACATGAAGCTTAGAGAGATGCACCAGTTCCCAAGGACAGGTGCTTCTAACATTTTAGTATATGGTCTTCTGTGTTTTTTCTAAGTGATTTAAACTAGTCTGATATTGTTGGAGAAAAACAAGTTCTAAGTTTTTATATAGGTACTTAACTGAAAGGGGGGGTGCAAAGAGGTGGTATAGTAGGTGCTACCATTGCCTTGCTACTTAGTTGACCTGGGTTTGATTTGATTCCCTGTACCTCATATAATCCCTGAGCTCTGCTAGAGGGTCCCAAAAGCAGAAAATTAAAACAAAAGAAAAGGATAAATGAAGTGATCAAACAAAATGGAAATAAACATCTAGTTTATGGTGTAATAATGGGGTCTTGATCACACTTTAGACGCCTTAGGAGGCCAATTTGGGACATTTAAGAATATTATGTACAAGGGCTGGAGTGATATAGCACAGCAATAGTGCATTTGGGGGGACTTAGGTTTGATCCCCCAGCGTGTCCCATATTGTCCCCCGAGCCAGGAGCGATTTCTGAGCACATAGCCAGAAGTAAATCCCCAAGCATCACCGGATGTGGGCCAAAAAACTATCAAAAAAATATCATGTACATATATGTACATATGTCCACGCACTAGTGCATAGGCAGGTTTCCTAAATTTGGTGTGTTTTCTTTCAAGGTATTTTGATTACAACCATTGCCTCAAAAGGAGAGTTGCAGAATTGGCCTGATCTCTTACCAAAACTCTGTAGCCTGTTGGATTCTGAAGATTACAATACTTGTGAGGTAAGGCTGTTTGTTTCACATAATTTTGCTTATTACATATTAGTAACTTTAAGAGGAAAAGCTTTTCAAATACATAATTTCAAAATTTGAAATCTCAAAGTGACTTCTTTCTTGCATACTTATACTATTTATTAACTATTTGGGGGGTGCATTTTGTGTTTGTTTGGAGATGACACCTAGTGGGACTCAAGGATCACTCTGGGTTTTAGGAGACTATATGTGGGTCAGGATAGAACTTGGATCAGTCATGTAAAAGACAAGCATCTTAACTGCTATATTATCTTTCTGGCCCCCAAATTGTTAAGTTACAGAAACCATGTATTCTGTCTTCTTTTACAAATGAACAAATTATTGGGTGTGTTGACATTAGTATTAAAAAAGTCATTTAATGTATTTTTTTTCATTTAATGTATTTTTATGGACTTAATTACCAAATTCCTGCATGCTTTTTCCATTCTTTTAAGAGGTTTTATGCCTCTGATTATATGACCTAAGGGAGATCTTTTCTCATTTCAATCATACATTAACTGAGCTCTTTTTTGCTGCTTGATAAATTATTAGCAACCTTTTGAGAGACCTGAGAGGGAGTCTGGATGAATTTCTTTCTTTTTTTTTTTTTTTGTTTTTTTGTTTTTGGGTCACACCCGGCAGTGCTCAGGGGTTACTCCTGGCTCCATGCTCAGAAATTTCTCCTGGCAGGCACGGAGGACCATATGGGGCACCAGGATTCGAACCGATCACCTTTTGCATAAAAGGCAAACGCCTTACCTCCATGCTATCTCCCGGGCCCCAAGGATGAATTTCTTAAATACTTTATCTCTAAGGATATCCTTATAGTTTGAGCACAACTATTTTAAGTGAAATCATTTTTGTTTTGGCCTAAGTTAGTGACTCCTCACTTTTAGTCACTCTTCAGTTCGGCCCCGCCTACCAAAAAAAACTTTTGTTATTATATATTTTCCAATAATTTTTGGTATTGCACTGGTAGAGTTACAGAAAAAAATAATCCCCCCTGCAGTTCAAAATGTCTAAGTCATATGATGATAAAGTAAAAATATAGCATTAGAATACTGCTTTTCTATTTTAAAAAAATGAAATTGTACCGTTGGGGACAAAATGTATAGAATTGAAATATCCATTCTAAGTGAAGTTGATAAGGGAGTAAATTACTGGCTAGTTTTACTCAAAGGACGAATAGGAAAAAAGAATCTAGATTCTGATATCTAGAGGGAAAGGGATTGGGTAGGTAGGAGAAATGCATTAGAAGAGGTTTTGTGTGATAGGATACATGACATCTGAACAGTGGTAGGTAAAAGGAATCCTATCGTGTAAATGTGTTAAGTATACTTCTTTAAATTCTTTGATGCTTTAAACCAGGGGTTCTCAAACTTTTTAAACAGGGGCCCAGTTCACTGTCCTTCAGACCACTGGAGGGCAAGACTATAGTAAAAACAAAATAATACGAACAAATTCCTATGCACACTGCATACATCTTATTTTGATGTGAAGAAACAAAACGAGAACAAATACAATCTGTGGCCAACGGGTCGTAGTTTGAGGACCACTGCTTTAAACCAATGAATGTGCCCCAAAATGTGTCAGTGTATTTATTACTGAGATTTTTAGATGTCAGTGGTTTGCTACCTATACAGCAGCGATTTATGTGGGCAAAGAACATACAAATTAGTCACTATTGCCCAATTTGCTTTTTTTTTTTTTAATGGTTTTACTTTCAATGGCTCAATAATTTAACTTGTTTTTAGGGAGCATTTGGTGCCCTACAGAAAATATGTGAAGATTCTGCTGAGATTTTAGATAGTGATGTTCTGGATCGTCCACTCAACATCATGATTCCCAAATTTTTACAGTTCTTCAAGCACAGTAGCCCAAAAATAAGGTATGTATGTAACCATTATTCATAGATTCTTTTTGTTTTTGTTTTGGGTCACACCTGGCAGCGCTCAGGGGTTACTCCTGGCTCTACACTCAGAAATCGCTCCTGGCAGGCTCGGGAGACCATATCATATGGATTATGGGATTCGAACCACCATCCTTCTGCATGCAAGACAAATGCCCTAACTCCATGCATAGATTCTGATGTGTTTGGCCACTCCTGTTTTTCATTGCCTAATAATTTTGGGG
Organism: Crocidura indochinensis; assembly: GCA_004027635.1. Taxonomy (NCBI): domain Eukaryota; kingdom Metazoa; phylum Chordata; class Mammalia; order Eulipotyphla; family Soricidae; genus Crocidura; species Crocidura indochinensis. The sequence continues at coordinate 5,670 of PVKC010022402.1, forward strand.
TTAATAAAAGATACTGGATGTTCCATAAAAGTTATGTAAACTGATTATTATTAACAATCTGCTTTTTCTTAAATGTCCTTATAAGGCTAAGATTTGTAGGTGGGTGTTTAATTTTAAATCTTGAGAAATGCAGAACCTTTTTTGTGCCATGTAATAAAGTTCCTCTTAAATTATATCTAAATTATTAAATACATTTAGTGCCTCTAATTAGGAAAATGATGATTTAAGCATGAAGGTGGGAAGATTATTATTCATACTCTGAAATTATTTAACTATATCACTTTAACAGTGAATTTTACCTGGCCTGCTTTGTTCTCTGCACCTCTAATGCTAAAACAGATTGCCTAACTTCTTAGAACTATTTAAATATAATTACATATGTATATAGCTATATACTGTCAAGGTAATTTTTATTCATACATTTTTAATGTATAAAGTGGCATATTTAATTCACCTATAAATTGATCATTATAGTCATCCACAATATAATGCTTTTATTACAGTGGAAGTGAGTGAGACTATAGGCTTCTATACACAAACACATTACACACTGTCACTCCCTCCTAAGTCTTGTCTTTTTTTTTTCCCCTGAGTTTATATATATATTTTTTGTTGTTGTTTTTGTTTGTTTGTTTTTTGTTTTTTGAGTCATAGCTGGCAGTGCTCAGGGATTACTCCTGGCTCTACACTCAGAAATCGCTCCTGGCAGGCTCAGGGGACCATATGGGATGCCCAGATTTGAACCACCGTCCTTCTGTGTGCAAGGCAAACGCTCTACCTCCATGCTATCTCTCTAGCCCCTAAACTGTGATTTTTTTTTTATGCTTTTCAAGTGAATTCATTTTTATAGCCAAGTCAGCAATTTAAGGAAAAATCTAAGTTTTTGTGAATTGATATACTGTAAAATATCAATAAATGTATGCTATTTTTGGATACATCTTTATAGATGATCTTTTGCTTACAGCTTAGAATAAAGCAGTAAATCTTTATCATCTAGCAAATGTTTATTACTACATTGCTCAGAAGAGATCTGTACAGTGTTAATATTTTTCATTAAAATATATAATTGGGTAAATTATTGTGCATGCTGTTTGTTGGCTGTGCACTATATTACCTTCCATCTCTATATACCTTCTACATTATTGTTTAATATACTTATCAGTGGTTTAATTAGTGTTCTTTGTTTTAGTTTTGGGCCACACCTGCCAGCACTCAGACAGGCTCAGGGAGCTATATTATGGGATGCTGGGGAATAAACCTGGTTCAGCTGCCTGAAAGGCAAACATCCTGCCCATGCTGTGGCTGTCTCCCTTTAGTGTCACATACTCTTAAAAGTCTTTGTTTTTAGTCCATACCCAACAGTGCCAAGCATTGATTTCTGGCTCTAAGATCACTCCTGGCAGTGCTCAGGACACCATAATGGAATCAGGAATTGCACCTAGGTCTGCCATGTACAAGGTTGACACTAACCACTGTACTAAATATAAAGAGTTTATTATCCCTTAGAATAACTTGGATTTTGAGAATATAAAATGAGGTAAAGGAATCATTCCATCATATGTCTAATATTTTAAATATAGCCTTTTTCTTTGTTTTTTGATTTGAAATTCACAGTAGGGGGTTATGGGTCTCTTTATTTCTTTTTTTTTTTTCTTTTTTTTTTTTTTTTTTTTTTTTTTTGGTTTTTGGGCCACACCCGGTGACGCTCAGGGGTTACTCCTGGCTATGCGCTCAGAAGTCGTTCCTGGCTTGGGGGACCATATGGGAAACCGGGGGATCGAACCGTGGTTCGTCCTAGGCTAGTGCAGGCAAGGCAGGCACCTTACCTCAGCGCCACCGCCCGGCTCCCTCATCTTTCTTTATTTAGTTAGCTTAAATAACCATTTAAATCTACCAACCAAAACAAAAGGTAAAATCGACATCTGCCTACAATGCACATTCTTTACTTTAAAAGATTAAGTAGGTATATATATCAGTCTGTTTTTAACTTTATTTTTAAGAGATTATGCTAGAAATTTCATTGAAATTATTCATTGAATTAATTTTCAGTAAGTAGTTGGAAAGATTCATCCATATTATGTCTTAGCTTATCTGTTTTCACTGCTCTACACTGTTCTTTTGCATCATATTTATACAACTTATTTGTATGCTTCCTTTGCTCATTGGTTCTTTGAGAAGTTTACGTACCTTTTCTATTGTTAATAGTGCTATGGAAAACATTTGTCCTTGTCACCTCTTCTCTGTCATAGATTCTCTTGGGAATATAGGGTGATTAACTGGAGGAAAGAGATCTAAGCTATTTTCCAAAATTTATAATTAAATGTATGCTCTTAATTAACAAGCAAAACATTCTGTGATTACACATTAACATTTAGTATGGATATCTTCTTATTTTTGTCACTTTATAATATAAAATGTTATTTCCTTATTGTTTTAATGGTTTCATGTTCCAAAGTTTTTTAAGATTATAAATATCTGATGTGGTATGAAAGTATTTTTGAAATATTAGAAATATTTTCCTTCCATAATTTTTTAATCAACCTTTCCTCTGGATTTCATATAATACAAAGTTGATTTGCATATGACTATTTAGGATACTCCTTTTTATTTCATTATTTTATTAAACTTCAAATGAAATTCTAATATGTTTAGAACAACAATGAGCTTTTGAAACTCAGCAAATTCTTATTTTCACAAAATAAAGCTTTTTACTGAAAGATAATAAATTCTTATATATCAAGGTAGAAATTGAGCAAATTAAAAGTTCAAACAGAGGGTCTGGTGCGATAGTTCAAGAAGTAGAGCATCTGGGTGCAGTGGTGGTGCTAGAGGTAAGGCATCTGCCTTGCAAGCACTGACCTAGGATGAACCAATTCCCCCAAAGCCAATGTCCTACCTGATGCTATACTGTACGATTTGGCCCCTACATCTTATATCTCTACTTTGTATGTTTCTGATGTTCTTTGTGTGTTAATACATAAATTAAACTCACTTTTTTTGTGTGTTATGTATGACTCTAGATTAAAATATTTGTTCTTTCCAATTTCTTTTTCTTTTTCTTCTTTATTTTTCTTTGTATTCCCCCAGAATTTTATCAATTATGTAAGTCTTGTTCCTTACTTTGTTCCTTACTAAAAATTCACCACCACGACCCTCAAAAGAGAAGATAAGGCAAATTGAAAAGCACCTCAAATGTGAATTTTCAGGGCCTGGAGAGATAGCACAGCTGTGTTTGCCTTGCAAGCAGCCAATCCAGGACCAATGGTTGTTGGTTCGAATCCCGGTGTCCCATATGGTCCCCCGTGCCTGCCAGGAGTAACCCCTGAGCACTGCCGGGTGTTGCCCAAAAACCAAAAAAGAAAAAGTGAATTTTCAGTCTTATATTTTTTAAAAGTGATTCTTTTCAGGCCAAAGAGATAGCACAGCAGTGAAGCGTTGCCTTGGAAGCAGCCAACCCAGGACAAATAGTGGTTCGAATCCCAGCATCCCGTATAGTCCCCTGTGCCTGCTGGGACTTCTTAAATTTCTTAAAAGAGAAACCTGCAATTACCAGATTTTGAATTTTCTATTTTTGTTTCTAGGTCTCATGCTGTTGCATGTGTCAATCAGTTTATCATCAGTAGAACTCAGGCGTTGATGTTGCACATTGATTCTTTTATTGAGGTAAGATTCCTCATCATAACCCATAATTGCTGATTAAGAGCCATCAATATTGAAATTATTTCTGATCGTACTAAAATTGGATAAAGGAGAGCCTTGTGGTTTTTGACAACTAAAAATGAATTTTTTTTTTTTTGTTTTCTCTGCTTCCATCTTACTATAAAAATTGGTTTTGATATGTCCTTGATGTAAAAGAGAGTCTTACTTTATATGTACTACCTTGATAAAAGCTATTGTGGAATCACTAAAGTTTTGTCAAATCTACTCAAGGCTGCTACTTCTGGCTTGGTGCCCAGGGTGCTTTATGTGGTGCTAAAGAGTTGACCAGGGTTGACTGCTTTCAAGGCAAGCACCTTACCTTTACTCCATCACTCATTGCCCCTCTATCTCTCTCACCTCACAACCTATTGTTTTGTTTTCTAAGTGTCAGATGCTGGTATTACTGTTTGAAAAATTACAAGTATCAGGGCCCAGGAGATAGCATGGAGGTAAGGCGTTTGCCTTTCATGCAAAAGGTCATTGGTTCAAATCCCGGTGCCCCATATGGTCCCCCGTGCCTGCCAGGAGCCATTTCTGAGCCAGGAGTAACCCCTGAGCACTGCCGGGTGTGACCCAAAAACAAAAACAAAAAAAAATTACAAGTATGGATATTGTAATATCACCAACTTCCAGGTAGCAACTATGTGATATTAAATATACAGGTATATTGATTACTTACATTAGTAAAAACAATATGTTTGCTGTGCATAGAATCTCTTTGCAATGGCTGGTGACGAAGAACCAGAGGTACGGAAAAATGTGTGCCGAGCACTTGTGATGTTGCTTGAAGTTCGAATGGATCGGCTGCTTCCTCACATGCATAATATAGTCGAGGTAATATAAGTAATTTAAATTTATCTCACCTTTTCCCCAAGAAAAATCATGGACACAAAGCGATCAATAATGTGATATTGATTTTCTGACATGACAAACTTGTTGAGGGGAAACTGTGAAAAAGAATTATTGTCTGTTTTGTTTTGTTTTTTTTTGTTTTTGTTTTTGGGCCACACCCAGTGACGCTCAGGAGTTACTCCTGGCTATTCGCTCAGAAGTCGCTCTTGGCAGGCAGGGGGGACCATATGGGGAACCGGGGGATCGAACTACGGTCCGTCCTAGGTTAGCACAGGCACCTTATCTCCAGCGCCACCGCCCGGCCCCCAAGAGTTATTGTCTTAACTTAAAAATATTTTATAAAATTTTGAGTGTTTTAGAAAGTTAATAAAATAGCTTGTATACTTGTGAACCGCAAAACACTTAAGATTATTTGTGCTTATTAGATAATAGATGAGGTTAAATAGATGATCAATCAGTGAGGCTTGTTTTCTACCCGTGAGTCAAAAATGCAGCAAGCTATTTAGATTTTTTAAAGGATATTGTTCAGTTCCTGTATTATTAAAAATGATTTACTAGGAAAATCTAAGGTCATGCTTTAGCCCTATATAAAGAAACATAATAGCAAGGTGAAGTTATTAAACCAAAATAACTTAGATAATAATCTGAAGTTGCTAGATTCAAACTAATGCCATTTATTGCTAGTGCGGAACCAATCATTCATATTTTGGCTATGGTCATACGTGAGCAGTATGGTTTTATAAGTATATTAATGATATTTATAGCTTCCTTTTAATTTCCAGTAGTACATATGGCTTGGACGAGGCATTCATTTCCCTTTTTTTTTTTTTTAAGGATATGGTTAGCAGAGGACTAGTAAGCATGATGTACGTACAGCTCCATTGACTATTAAACTTTAGGACAACTGTTTGTAGCACTAGGCATAAGGCTAAGAGAGAATGGGTGGCATTTTATCTGACTAGACAAGTCTCTAGAAGGTTTAGAAGACTTAGATATGGTTGCTTGGAAATTAACTAGAGATTTTGAAATTGCCGAGAAGGTTGAGACATTTTTCTTAATACTAGTGTCACTGATTTACAATTCTTCAGCAGTACGTTTAAGACTCAAGTCATGTCTGGGCGTTTGCAAATGCTGCATTTCCATATATCATGTACACACTGTACAAAGAAGTTAACATTTAACTCAATTTTATTCCATGTATATAAGGGAAATTACATATGCCTTTGATTATACTTAATTTGTTTTGATAAGTAGGCTTCTGTGTATTGAGGAGGTTGGGTATGAAGATCCCTTATAGTACATTTCGGGCTTAGAGAGTGTATCTCTAACCCCAAGTGCTTATTTTTCTTTTTTGATTTTATGTTACCTTTGTATTGATTTGAAAATTAGAAGCTTCTTCAACTAGAAATGAATTTTCTTAGGTGCATTGAGAGGGAAATACTAAACAAACCTCTTACTTGAAACTACCTGTTAAAGTGTCTTTCTGATCCAGAGCATTAATATAGTGGGTAGCATGTAGCCAACTGGGCTGCAGTCCCTGCATCTCATATAGTTTCTGAGCCCTGTCAGGAGTGATCTCCGAGCAAGTGTGACAACCTCTCCATCATGAACTCAAGTTGGTAGAGCATATACTTGCAACTTTGGGTTGAGTTTGATCCTCAGCACCTTTTTTAAAAAGCTCAATTGGAGATTTGACTCAGTGAATGGTAAGATCTGGGTTTTGATTCCTGGCACTTTATATTTTAAAATAATAACAAATTCAGAAGAGAAAAACCTTGAGAGCTACTGATTTGTGCAAAGAACTGTCAACTAGACGAGATAGGGATATTTCTTTTAATTGTATGATCTAAGCTGATTAAAATGTGTGGTTTTGTTTGTTTATTTTATGCTCACAGTACATGCTACAAAGGACCCAAGATCAAGATGAAAATGTGGCTCTTGAAGCCTGTGAATTTTGGCTCACTTTGGCTGAACAACCAATATGCAAAGATGTACTTGTAAGGCATCTTCCTAAGTAAGTATTTTTTTTAGAATGCTATTTTGTTCCTAAATTTAATTTTCTTGTTTTTGGTATTTTTAAGTTATATTCTTCCATCAGGGAGTGAGGTTCTGTTGAAGCCATGCATAAAGCTTATGCTAAATCTTATTGGCTACTTTTTGAAATGCGAAATTTTTTGGATTTTGTTTTTGTTCTTCTGGAATTCCTGTAATTCAGGCACAGTTCTGGTAGTTCTTTCTCTACAAGTGCTTTCTTGATCTTAGAAATGCGATTTTTTTTTTTTTTTTTTTTTTTTTTTTTTTTTTTTTTTTTTTTTTTTTTTTTTTTTTTTTTTTTTTTTTTTTTTTTTTTTGGTTTTTGGGCCACACCCAGTGACGCTCAGGGGTTACTCCTGGCTATGCGCTCAGAAGTCGCCCTGGCCTGGGGGAAAAAATTCGATATTTTTAATACAATTGAATATTGTAAAATTAACTTTTTTTTAAAAAAAGTCTTTAGTGTGTAAAATATTGTAGGTGTCCAACATAATGATATATTAAATATGAAGTAGGAAATATGGATATGAAAATATATGAAATATGAAAATTATATATCTGAAGATAAAATAGTAATATAAGGTCATGAAAGGAAAAAATTTTATTTGGTTTTGGAGCCACATCTAGTAATCCTCAAGGTTTACTAATTAAACGTGGCTTTGCACTCAGGGATCATTCCTCGAAATGCTTGTTGGGACCCGGTAAGGTACCAGGGATTGAACCCATTTTGGCTGCCTGCAAGAAAAGCATCCTGCCCACTGTACTATCTCTTGGTCTCCATGGAAGAAAATTATTAAACACGGGACTTTTTGGTTCTGTCTGATATTTCATGTCCCTGAATTATACTGTCAGTATTTTGATAGTATTTTATTTCCTTTTTCTTGTTAGTCTATATTAAATAACTTAATTCAGGGACTTGGGAAGTTAAATTTGATTGTAAACAAAATACTTAACATGCAGTTAGTCTTTATTACTCTATCTTGTGCATTTTTCTCCATGTCTTTAAAATTTCAGTGACTAAATACAGTTCTGTTATTGAATGGTTATTTTTCCTTTATCCTTTTGTAATGAGCAGTCTTGGAATAAAGAATGAAGATCTTTGTTCCGCTTTTTTGGTCACATCCGGTAACACTCAGGGATACTCCTGGCTCTGCACTCAGAAATTGTTCTTGGCAGGCTCGGGGAACATATGAGATGCTGGGAATTGAACCACCATCTGTCCTGGGTTTGCCTGTGCAAGGCAAATGCCCTATGGCTGTGCTATCTCTCCAGCCCCCAATATCTTTGTTCTTGATTTATTCTCCAGGGTTGAATTTTTGGGATGATTTTTTATTTATTTTTTTTTACTTAGGTCCAAGACCCTGAATATATGTTAAAGATATTTCCTATATTCTCTAGTTTGTCCTCTGCCAATTTATTTCACTATCCATCCTATTATAACTTTTGCAAACTATTACAGTGCTTATACTGTTAGTAATCTGAATAAGCAAAATGGAAAAAACTTACTTTATATATTATGATATTAGAGAAGTCAGATGTTTTTAGATGTTTACAATATCTGAATAGTCTTGCTTTTATATAGTCAGTCAAGTATTTTTTTTCTTTACCGGTAATTTATTTCACACTAAGAAAGTAGCAGTTTGACCTTTCATTTTATCTAGAATTTATTTGGGAATAATAGGCAAATTGATAACATGTGGATATTTTTTCTTAGTAGGACATTTTTGTATCATTTTATCCCTTTCCTCCCTAATTTTGAGCTGCTTTTGCAGTGAATTTGATTCTTAACTAGTTGAGTATATACTTCTAAAAGTTACTTTAAACATTTTCTTTTTTTTTTTTTTTTTTTTTGGTTTTTTGGGCTACACCCGGTGACGCTCAGGGGTTACCCCTGGCTATTCGCTCAGAAGTCACTCCTGGCAGGCACGGGGGAGCATATGGGGAACCGGGGGATAGAACCGCGGTCGGTCCTAAGTTAGCGCAGGCACCTTAGCTCCAGCGCCACCGCCCGGCCCCCACTCTAAACATTTTCATAAAAATATTTACTAAGGCCCAAAACTAATTTTAATAAATATTACAATAATGTACAATTATAGCTATTCAACTTTGTCATTACACCAATAACATCTAAGTAACCTTAAAGCAAGCATGAAATTGATAGCAAGCTAACAGATCAGCACTTCCCATTTTGCCCTTCATATTAGTCCTCTAAACAGCCCTAGCTAGACATAATTGGGTTGATTTATGTCTTCTGACCAAACTTAAGTTTATGAATTATAAGAATTTTTTTTTATTTAAAACAATGATTTTTAAGAATAGAATATCAATTTTGGGTGCATTGGATTTTGGTTCTTTTGGACCACTCCTGGCGGTGCTCAGAGGTTAGCTCCCTAGTCTGTTAATCCTGGCTGTGCTCAAGGAACCATATGGAACACTGAGGATCAGGCCCTGCCCTAAATTTTTTATATTTTTAAAAACTATTGTCTGTTAATGAAAGAAATACAAGTACTAAATGTAGACTCAGTAAAAATGTCAAGCTGGAAAGATAAAAGATTAAATAAAGATTAAATTACATTAAATTAAAAAGATTAAATAAAGATTAAAGATCTTGCATTACCTGCAGCCTATGTCCATTTGATCCCTGTTTGCTCCTGGTAGCTCTCTAAAGTGGCCCAAAGCCACATCTGAGCAAAGCACCACAAATAACCTCTGAATGCCACCAGGTATGATTTTCCCCCTACCCTCCCCCCAAAATACAATTTTTCTTATAACTTTTTCCCTCCAGAGAGCCCAAATATCTCTCAGATAGTCTGTTTCCAAGTTTTAAATGTTTAGCATTTAGAGTCTTTCGATTGTTTTGGTCACAACATCAAGGAACATTGATCTTCAGATTGAAATATTTATTAGATTATTTAGTATAAAATATTGGAGAAATAGCTATTTTTGCTATTTACATTTAAACTACCGTATTTCTGGGGCCCAGGAGATAGCATGGAGGTAAGGTGCTTGCCTTTCATGCAAAAGGTCATTGGTTCGAATCCCGGTGCCCCATATGGTCCCCTGTGCCTGCCAGGAGCAATTTCTGAGCATGGAGCCAGGAGTAACCCCTGAGCACTGCCGAGTGTGACCCCAAAAAAAAAAATAAATAAATAAACTACCTTATTTCCTCTAAAGATTTCTTTTAGTGCAGTGTTTCAACTTATGAATGGATATGTAAAGAGTTACGGTGCAGCACACATTAAATATGCTCTTAGAAAGTCTTAGCAATGATTACTGCCTCCCTGCTATCACTGGCATACAGAATCTTACGGCTTTCTAATTCTGTTATGGTCATTAGATCTTTGTTTTATGGATTCATTTCTTTCTAGGTTGATACCTGTATTAATAAATGGCATGAAGTACTCGGATATAGATATTATTCTACTTAAGGTAAGGTAACTTCCAAATAAGTACAGTGCTTCGTTTTTCTGAAGGGGGTGGTTGTTTATTTTTTGTTTTAGTTTCCTTGTCTTTGAATTTTGAATTTGATATTATTTAGAATTGTAAATAGGATTCAAGTAGAAGCAGCCATGAATTTGGATGTGAATATACTTCAATTGGAATTTAATAGAGAAGTTAGCATTAATCTGTTGATTCAAACCATTTTGAAGTGATTTTTGTTTTGTTTTGTTTTTTGGTCACACCAGTGACGGTCAGGGTTACTCCTGGCTATGCGCTCAGAAATCGATCCTAACTTGGGACCATGGGATGCCTGGGATCGAACCCAAGTCTGTCCTGGGTCACAAGGCAAATGCCCTACCACTGTGCTATTGCTTCAGCCCTTGAATTGATTTTTAGCTACCTTAAATATCTGAATTTAATTCAGTTTCTTATATTGTATGTCACAACCCATGTGGAGTCACAGAACTGAATGAGGGGGTTTTTAAATAGTAGTTGTTTTTTTCTTTTGTTTTGTTTTGTTTTTTCTTTTCAGGGAGATCATACCTGACAGTGTTCAGGGGTTATTCCTGACTCTGCTCTGAAATCTTTCCTGGCAGACTCAGGGGAACATAATGAATGTCAAAAATCTAATCCAGGTCTGTCCCTGGTCAGCCTCATGCAAGGCATAAGCCCTACAACTGTGCTTCTCTCCAGCCCTAAATTAGTTGTTTTTAAATATAGGTATGATTTAATGCAGTGCTTCGTTTGCATATACTATTTTATATACATAGGGTCATATTAGAAAAAGTTTAAGAGACTGAGCTAGATTTTGGCAACTGATGGGAGTAATATAATTAATCACAGGTACCTGTAACAGGCTTTATATTAGTCTATTTGCCCCTTCACATAGGATTATTTTTTGCACTTGGGATTGATTCTTATTTGGGAGCTATACTTAAAAATCCTAAACTCCAGCCCATCTCCAAATATTCAGATTCTTTATTTGTGTTCATTTTATTAACATACAATGAATACCACCAAACTAGGGTGATGTTGAAGAAGATGAAACAATTCCTGATAGTGAACAGGATATAAGGCCACGCTTTCATCGATCAAGGACAGTTGCTCAACAGCACGATGAAGATGGAATTGAAGAGGAGGAAGATGATGATGATGAAATTGATGATGACGACACCATTTCTGACTGGAATTTAAGTAAGTTGGGGAAAGCATAGTTGACTGGTTCACAGTAACTTTATGAAGATAATGTATATACAGTTCAGTGGTTTTTAATATAATGACAGAATTATACAGTCATCAATACACTAAGTTTTGGAGCATTTTTATTCAACCTAAAATATTTCTCAAGACCAGAGAAAAAAAGAATAAAATTTTTTAAGGCACCAGAGTGACAGTACAACAGGTAGGACATCTGCCTTTTGCATAGCTGACCCTGGTTTAATCCCCAATATCCTATATGGCCCCCCAAGCACTGTCAAAGTAAGCACTTTACTTGCACACTACCCACTGAGCATTATTGTATTTGGTTACCAAATCACCAACTCGTGTTAACACACAAAATACCTCATGGTTTTCAGTTTTCTCTTTTTCCTCCCACTCCCTAATCATTAGCAACTACTATACCATATTCTTTGCATTTTTTAAAAACAAAATAATTGAATAACAACCTATGAATCTTTGTATCTGATTTCACTGAGCTTATCAGAATTCATCAATGGCTTGAATCAGTGTTTCATTCCCTTTTGTTATTTAATAATAATCCATTGCATAGACCATGTCTTAGTAATTCATTTGAGGGAGGGGGGCACACCCTGTGGTGCTCAGGGGTTACTCCTGGCTATCTGCTCAGAAATAGCTCCTGGCAGGCATGGGGGACCATATGGACGCTGGGATTCGAACCAACCACCTTAGGTCCTGGATCAGCTACTTGCAAGGCAAACGCTGCTGTGCTATCTCTCCGGCTACAGTCTGAGGAATTCATAAGTTAATTGACATTTATTTGTTTCATCCTTTGTTTTTAATAG